>VYZV01007294.1:40407-57556 GCA_013401275.1 Pandion haliaetus | reverse complement strand
TGACATGGTTACAAACTTTTCAGAACCTGCCCGCTGCCTTGGCTGCTTTCAGATATGCAAATGAGCTTTCTGATGTACAAAGTTTTTTAGGACCACAGAATCATGGGACAACTCAGGCTGGAAGAAACCTCAGTAGTTCTCTAGTGTAATCTCTGACACAAAGCAGGGTCATCTCTCAGATCAGACCAGGTTACTCAGGGCATCATCCAAAACAGTCTTAAAAATCTCCAAGGATGGAGACTGCACAACTTTTTGAATAAAACTTTCAGTGGTATTTTCATAAGAAGTTTAATTAGAAAAAAAAGGTTGTTGTATCTTTATGCAGGGAAAATCAGTATAGAGAAAGTTTCTGAAAAAATGAACTTGACACCTTTTCCCTATTCTGTTTCTCAAAACATCCATTTCTATTACTCTTTCCTTTTTTTTGCCTTCCTCTTGTGCAGGCTTCTCTTCCATTACATACAAAATTCTGCAAGGGGCCATGGTATGAAGCATGCATAAATTGGCAAACATCTGGAAGGCTTTCTTTGTTGTAAACTGTAGGGCACCTCCTGTGTTGTATAAATATCACAGTCCTACAGTTTCTTTTCAAGTCATGGTTGAGAATTTTATTTTTCCTTGTGTTGTTTTGCCAATCCCAATCAAATATTTGGGTAAGTAACATTCCCGAACACTAGTCTGAGCTTCTGCCCACTGTGTGTTTTGGCTATCTTTTATTAAAAAAATAATGTGTCCATGGTATTGCACATTGTTGCATTTGCAGTTTTGACAGCTTTGTGATACAGCAGTAGTGTGTACTCATTCCATAACTGTTCTCAGTGGGATACATGTTTTCTCTTTTTTTCAGAACCAGACCAAGTCCATAAATCCTCATCTGTTTTCTTCTCCTTTTACCAAAGAACCCTCTCCCATCAGTTCAGAATTTGCCTCAATTTTCTGCAGATTTCCCTTCCTTCTTTTGTAATCCTGAACAGGCTTCTCTCCTGTCTAATTGACTACCTCCTTCCCATCTCTGAACATGATTCTTGGTCACTGCCTGCCTTCTCCTTGCTAGGTTATGTGATAAAACCTGGTCCGCACACCCCAAAAAGGAGCACAGAGGGTGAGACCACAGCAGGGTTGGCTGCTGGGGACCATGGGAGTCCTGGCCAGATGGGGTGTGTCTGTGTGTCTGTGTGAGGGGGGTATGTTCCAGCAGATGGAGTGGGATGGTGGCCTCAGGGACTCACCTGTACCCAGGTGCCAGCAGCTGGGGAGACCAGAGGATCCAGGGGCACGTTACTCATCTGAATGGGTATCTGAGCCCACATGCTGGAGGGCTCCACATTGCACATGCATCTATATCCTTCTCTTTGTCTCTCTCTCTCTGTATATATGTATATGTGTATATATATACACATATATAGAGATATATATATATACATTCTCACTAGTAGTGCCAGAGAGGCATCCAGAGAGGGGAGCCAGGATGAGGCTGCTGGTGCTGCTTGTGTTTGTGTGAGTGCTGTGCATGTTATCTGCATGGCCAGCTGCATGTATTTGTATGTATGCGGTACATACGTGTGTGCCTGCTGGGAGTCCATGGTCAGCCTCACTACTGGCTGGCCCCTGGCTGAGGAGCTGCAGCACCGTCACCTCCCTTGAGCTGCTGAATCTGGTCTGATTTCTCTGAATATTCTCCCTTTTACTCTGGGCTTTAAGCTTGGGAGCTGATAATACTGCATGGTTTCAAGAGCTTTCTCATTCCTTCATTGTGATGATACGTTTAAAATTCTCATAAAACATGGAGCTTGCTGCATTGGTAACTATGAATAGGAGAATTTCTGATATAAGAAAAGAAGCGTCTGATTTAGGAGCATTTATAATCTCTGCCTTCTTTACCACAGCTCCCACCCCCCCATTAGAAGCAATTACCTTACTGCTTTTCTCTTTCTGTTTATATATCCATTTATCTGTGATTCCTTAGCAAATAATTAAGACCTTGTGCTGTCATGTCAGATTGCAGCCCAAAGAGGAAATAAAAAGTACTAGAATAACAAAATTCCCTCCTAAAACTCCTAAGTGACTTTCCAGTCCTTATTCACATGTTTTAGTGGGTCATCACTCTGTCCTAGTCAGATGTCAGGAAGGTGGAAAGAAGACTTGTCTGGAAGGGACATATACTGTGAAATCTGAAGATGCTCTCTCCAGCAATGGAAAACCAAAACTGAAGAGGAAATACAAGCTTACCCTAAAGTCTCTGTAGAGAAACACCATTATGTGACTGAGCAGTCAGTTCTGTAGGGTGTCCCTGTCTAGTGGGGTTTGGTCTGTAAAATTTTCCAACATGTATTTGATTCTTACCTGAATAAGAAAGTCAAGGTTCCTTTTGACATTATCCCTACTCAAATAAAGGTTCATTGCTGCATCTAGGTCATGGCATACAGGATGATATAATGCGGTACCATTCCTCCAGCTTCATCTTCCAATGTAAACAAGGGATTATGATCTTCCAGCTAAAATTCTTTACTTACTGAGCCAGTTGATAAGACCTAAGGGTTATTACCATGTACCTCAAGTCTTGTAAGGAATTTTACTGTGCTCAAGTGCCACAAATGAGCTAAGTTTCTTCTGTGAAAATGCATAATTTGTTTATGGTACTATGGGAGCAAGGTAGTGTGAAAGAAGCAGAAATCAGCAGAGAAGTGTCATTTCAATTGATACAATTTTGGAGCTGATTTAGAATGGCTTCCTGATAACAGGCTGTATTTTTATCTTTATCTTGCATATTTTAAGGATTATGCATATTGTCAGGTATCTGGTCTTAAAAAATGACAGCTCAATTTATGCTCATAATTGTCCCAATTAATAAATCACGCACTGAACTAAATCTAGATGGTAATGTCTAATTGTGCTTTTTCAAAGGCAGATTAATTTACATACTAAAGGCACAGGATTATTAAGAAAAGCTGAAAGAAATCAGGATTTAGGTGGGGAAGTCTAAAGATGGGACAGTTAGCTTTTCAAAGCAAATAGGCTGTTTCAATTTTAATTCACCCAGCTATTGGTTTGCTGGTAATATGGAAGAGTTTAGTCTAGATTATATCTTTTTTTTTTTTTAACTGACAAGGAAAAGAGACATACTCAGGAGAAGTCAGCTGAGCTGTGAAGATTGTGACAGACCATTGAGTGGCAATGATGGATTGGATCTTGCCTTCCCTTTTGATTTTCCAGCCTAAACATACTCTGTTCTTTCAACCTCATTTTATAGTTTCTGTTTTCTAAACCGTTTCATTGCTATTGCTGTCTTTTGCATTTTCTTTGGCTTATTTGCATCTTTCTGAAAGTGTGCTGGTGAAAACTGGACTCCAGTGGATACCACCCTAATGTCTAACGTGCAGCAGGATGGTTGCCTTCTGTTTCTTATATGCCATATTCCTACTAATACATTCCCTCTTTGCAACAGCAGCACACTATTGACTTGTATCCAGTTTTCATTCCTTATATAGCCCAGGACCTTTTCTGCAGTGGTCTTCCAGTCTGATGCAACCTCATGATAATTGCCTTAAAAATGTCTCTTTTACCTGCTGTCCATCTGTGTTCAGGCAGAACCAAAATGCCAGACACTAATCATTCTCATTAACTCAGTGGCTGGGGTGATGTCATGGCAGACCATTTCCTCCTGCTTTTTCTCCTGAGAGTGACTATGCCAAAAACATTCCCCAGTTCCATACACAGCTCGGCTTGTGCTTCTTCTCTGTTTACTGAGGGAGAGACAGCCAGAAAAGGCAAACATGTTAGTCATTGAAAAGGTTTTGTCTGAAGAAATGGATAGCGGATGCTTAATATTACTTCATTGTTTTTAGGAGCTTATAAATTGATTATTTAATCATTTGCTTCACTATCATTCTGCAGAACAAAGTTATGTTTACCGATCTTTAATTCTCCAGGTGTTTATTTTTCCTTTTCTTAAAGCCAAGATCAATATTTATCCTTCTCTGTCTCTTTCAGTTTTCATCTATTCTCCATGAAGTCTAGCAGATAATCACTAACAATTCAGAGATTGCTTCACTCTATGATAAATTTTCTCAAGCCTTGTGACTTGAATATATATATAACTTTCCCAAATACCTAAATATTCTCTGATGTATTCTTATTCTAGTCTGGCCTATATTCATGTCCCTTTTTTGTTAACAGCAAACTTGTGAAGCATCTGATCACTATTAACCTTTTTGTGAGAAAGGAAGTGAAAAACCCTGGGACAATTCTGCCTTGACTATGTCATCTGTTAATAGCTCACCTTCTCCATAAAGCTCAAGATGTTTTCCTTTGCTTTGCCATGCCCTCTAATGTATTTANTTCTAGGTTATTATCCATTGCTGAATTTTACACATTTACACTTATCCACTCCTGGTTTTGTCCGTTTGTGCTTCTTACTACTTTCTTAATTGCCCTAAGCAAATTTTCCCTGTTTATACTTTTTGGACAATCCTTTTTGATTCCAAAATATTCAGAGAGCTTCCTGTGAGCCCAAATTAGCCTTATCACATTTTCTATTTGGAGTTGTTTAACTTCAGTATTGTTTGGTTTTCCGCTGATTGCAGTCCTGAAAATATTTTTCCCCATTATTCCCTTGCCAGGACTTTACTTACCAAATACTGAGTTTATTTAAGTCTGCTTTAGGCTCGTTGTTAATAATTTCCTACTCTTACTCTTGCTTAGAGAGAAATCATGAATTCTAAAGAAATGAAGGCTACTGTTGCAGGAACTATGGTTTTGAAAAAGCTGGGGTGGTTTTTATGGTGTTCCTGCTGGGGCATGATGCTACTGAACGGGATTAATCTGCTATGGTATTCTGTGATACTAAACACAGGAGAGAAAAAGGATATTCTACAATGTGATAGTCAGCTGAAAATTGCTAACTGCATTATGAAGAATCGTCTGGAAAGTTCGGGACTAATAATAAAAATAACATTCTATTTATATGGTAGTTTTTTTGGCTTATGTATTAGGACGAATGTTATTTCACCTCTTATTGAAACGCAACCATTCCAGAGTAGGCAGAATGCAACAAAACCATATATTTTAAGACTGGAAGCAGAAGAGCCATTATCAGGAGGGATGAAATCCCTTTTGTGGAAAAGTGTTATTTGTAATTCACAGATTATTTTCTTTGACACTGACCAGGAGTTCAGCTCCTCCTTCTGAAAATGGATATTATTTATTGATAATTCATATCAGAAAATGAGTTTTGCATTCAGATGTATCATAATTATTATATGTTGAAAGCAGTGTAATCTCCTCTAAATGTAGAGTAAGAATTCATAACTGAGTCTGTAAATAGGGGTATTATTGCTGGCAGGGAATGTATGAGCTCCTGGAGAACTTGCAGTGCTTCACTCTGGGAAAGAAACTGAAGGGTTAATAGAGGACCATGTTGCTTATGTCAGTCCACATGCCTTAGGATCTGACCACGCTCTCTGTCTCACTATGCTCAAAATTCAGTTATGAGCAAAGGGCATTAATATTGGATATATGGAGCTAAGAATTTATTGCTAGCCCAGTTAATGTTTTAACAGTCTAATAGTCCAAACTAACACAAAGAATCTTCATCAATAGTATTCTTAACATTTTTATACTAAGCCTTCCTAGTATCTCCCCCGTGTTCATTGGTGGTGTGCTTACCCTTTCAATGTCCCTCTGGGTCCAAGGTTGACCCTTCAGTACTTCTGAAGAAGAATGGAGAAGGGAGGTCTATAATAAGTCATCAGACTCCTGAGGTCTTTGTCAGATGGAATGTGATGTTCATCACGTGGGTTTCTTCCTCAGTTTTGCATCTGCTTGGATTTATTTTTATATGTTTTCTTCACATCACACAGACTTCTTATATGTTGCATATTTGGTTTTTTTCCAGATTATTCAGTTTTTCTGTTTCCTTTTTTCTTTACAACTGGTGTCATATTACTTGTGAGGCTGCACTTGTATAGTGACTGCTTGTGACCACTGTCATTGGTATTTATAGTCTGGGACCTCAGATCATCCTTCCAATTCTTGCTGTAGAGTCCTACATTGTTCAATCCACATAGAATAACTACTTGCTATTATGAACTAAAACCAAGCTAAAGCAAATTTTGACAACAGTTACCTCACTCCTAGACAACGGATATCATGGCTAAGCAATGCCAAGACAAGCCCTGGCAAGTCCTCAGACCCAGCACTGTAAGGGCCATACAAAGCCTGTGGCCTTTTGTCAATAATGGCAAAATTATATTTACCGGGCTACTCTCTATCTCAACAAAGGGAATGTGGTATGACTATACGTCTAGCTTGACCCAGTTAAGTGCTGTTAAATGAACCTGTGTCACCATCCTTTTATGTCTTACATGTGATTCACCATTTATGTTTTGTCTAATAGCATTTCTATTCCTCAATTTCCTCAGTTTAAAATGCAAATAATGCTATTTCCTGGACTGTCATTTGTAATTTAATAGCCCTGGAAGATGTGTGTCTTATTAACTACTAATATTACCAAATTTCTAGTATAGGGAAGGTCCTAAAATAAGTTTGTTACGTCTGTTTTAGACAACTTAATTATTTGGTATGATATTTAGAGGCATTAATATAACCTTTCCCTTTCCAGCAGCTATTCATGTTTAAGGTACCAAGAGAACCAATGGAACTCTGGGAGACACAGATACATTGCAGCTGACTGATTTTATTTGGGAGTTTTGAAACAGGTAATAATAACAGAGCAAGTCTGTTGAATCACTTTGTCATACTGTATTAATTTATCTTGGGTAATGGAACTGCAAATTGCGGCATGTGCTATATTTTTTTTGGCAGCTATAAAATGCATTTTATCTAAATATTCATCAAAGAAAAGATGAGGAACCTTAAATCCTCATCTACTGTAGAATTAGTTATTCCTCCTCATCTTGCCTTTGGCCATGAAAAACAGCCAAGAGTCAGATGGGCACTATTATATTTCTACAGCATATATTTCTGCTGAAATGTTTCTTACAACTTTTAATGGTGCCATGTGAACAGTTATGCAGACATGCTACTGGTAAACACAGGGTTAATTAGTTGTGGTGAGATCAAGCAGTTCTACCCCAACATGCCAGTAAGAAAATCAGATTTAAGGGAGGGAAAAGGAAAAGAGAAACCATGAGCAAGTGGAACAGGGGAGGGCACAGGCTCATGGAGAGTCCTCTGTACCTCAGGAGGACTGGGTAAAACAACTGTCTCTGTGGTGCCTATTTTCTTGTGTGCTTTTGCAGAGAGAGGAGCAGGCCTGCGACGTGACCCGTGTTTCAGGTGGAGAGTTCCACCAGGGAGTATCTAAGGGACAAGTGTTGCATTTTATGTTTATCTCTGCATCTGTTTTTCCTTCTGATCACTGATAAACCCAGAAACAAAGGAGTTCCATGTCAAGAGCTGGAGGGCTAAGTTTCCTATGGTAAGTGTAGAGGACCTTCCAGGTGCTGCAGGCTGAATTCTGGGTGAAGATAAAGCCTTTTATCCCTTTAAATCTTCAGGAGAGGAAACCCATTAGAGCCGTGAAACAATTTACAGTTAGTATGCAGTTGGACTGGGAGTGAAAAATGACTGATTTTATTCATTAAGGCAACCACAAGAAATGCTGTCATATTCTCTGTAGAAACAAATGTCTCCCTGACCTCCAATGGTTCCAAATTAGAGTATGACTTACAAGACATATCGTAGTACAGGCTTATATGTTATATTATTTAGTATATGCATGTTTAGCAGTTATACTAGTTTGCCGTTTTATCTGTAGTACCATACATTTTCTAAATGATTGTATGGAGTAACTCTGTTCAATGTGGCACATACACAAGTACAGCAACCTTTCTGATAACAAACATCAACATTTTTAACAAAAGAAGCAACCAGAAAAGGGCACAAGAGGACATTTTAAAAAACACTTGAAAGCAGACGTGAAAAACACTACCTCTGTATCTATAAATGCTGGTTGAAACACTGTGTGCTCTCCTTCCATCTCTTCCCAGCCTCCCCCGATTATGAAGGCAGTACTACTGATTCATTAAAAGAGAAGGGCTTAGCCTCTAGTTTCACACTGGTAGTTTGTTAAAAGGAAGGGCTCAGCTAGTGTTCTTACACTAGTGTTTAATGAGCTGATATGTCTATACTCAGAGGAGAGAAAGGTACCAAATGTATCTGTAATGTTACATGAGTGAGTTATTAGCCATTTTTAACTATTGCGGTCAGTACATTGGAGTAAAACCAATGAGATGACATACACTTGGCAATAGGGCATTTATACGAAAAGCAATCCTGAAATATAATTTGTAGTAAAAGATCTATTGATGTCTTATAATATGTTGACAGGGTCTTAACAGTGAGTTGATGAATGATGTAAGTAGAAGGTAATAATTAAGAAGTCAGAGGTTAGAATGTTATTAACAGCCTTATATGTGGATATGGAACCCCCAAAAAAAGTCTGACTGCTTGCTGCGGACCTAGGGTGAGAGGGAAATACTGTGTCATGTCATGGGCAATTTTTAAGGGTATTTTCTATTTTATTCTCTACTTTCTGCAGCAACAGAACTGGAAATTTTAGCACATGCTGCAGTTTTTGGCAGCAGCAAAATGCATTTCTAAAACATTCACTAAAGAGGATGAGAAACCCGGAATCCTTTTACTGAGGAGTTTGTTATCACTTCTCATCTTGGAAAAACATCCAAGAATAAGATGGCTACTCTTCTGTTTACTATTTCATATATATCTACCATAATTCCTATACAAAAACATTGTAATCTGTGATGGGTTATACAAAGCTTATATCAATCAAACCAGAGTTAATAGGAAGCACTAACTCACTGTAACAGTGAATGGCATCAAACTGAGAGAGAGACTCTAAAACAGGAAAACTACACAGCTGGAAAGAGACTAGGTAACAATCCCTAAATCTTGGGAAGGGCATCTGGCTAACAGGAATCTATCTTGGAGACTTGTTTCTGATGTTTCTTCACTATTTGTGTGACAGATCAATTGTTTGGGGATATTAGCCCAACTGGAGACTGTGCCAGTTTTGCTTTCAGTTCTAACAATTCATTGTGTGATTTCAAAATTTCTGCCACCAGCTTTCCAAGGAAGTTGATAGAAGCAGAGAAGTTGTTATGGGAGAAGCTAAACTGACATAACTCTTTTAGGTCAACCTGCACATGGGGCTGTGGTACCTCAGCAAGCTCCGTGGTATCTGTATGCACAAATGTGATTAAAAAGCATCTAGCAAACCTCAGTGTTACCACTGTCTTCATCCATAATGCCCTGAAGCCTAAAGAAGAGGGCCACAGGTGGTACATTCAGTCCTTGAAAGCAACCAGTTAACCCCAGACTACCTCTGAAACTAGGGATCACTGACAACCCTTGATTAAAACCAGAGTGCAGAGGAAGAGTTCAATTGCTGCCTGTTGAACTCACCATCCAGATTTTAACTGAGGAAATAATACACTTCTCTGCTTTCTGGACTTCTCTTGACTTTCCTAACTTCTGTTTGGACAACATTTAGGACAGAACTGAATGAAGCTTCACAGATGTCAGGCTGAATTTCCCCTTTTGCCACCAGGGGAATCCTTCTGGTTTAACAGGTCAAAAATCAATGCCCTAGATTGGAAACGTCACAGAATTGCAGCCAAGAACAAAAACCAAGTTCCTTGCCAATGTTGTTAGCTAGTGAAGATGGCTAATAAAAGCAAGCACAGCATCATTAGTGGCTTTCCCAAACTACAGTTTAGAGTGCACTCTTCTGGGACACTCTTGGTTCTTGTCAGGCTGGGACAGAAGGCTTGATAAGGGGGAACATATTGCAAAAATAATCCACTTGACTTTCACTAAGCCACTAAAGCAGTCAGCCATAAATGAATGTTTTTTTAAATGCTGTCATATTTATAGTAACACACCATACATTTAAGTAGCAGAGGAGTCATAAAGCAAGCTCAGACATAAGAGTTTTGAAGCAGAAACTAAATTAGGCTTAACTAAATTATTTCCTCCTATGGTTTTTACATGACTCCCCATGACTGCTTCTTTTGTCCAAGGAATTTATCTCAATCTCAGGATTGTATGAACTCACCTACCTAAACAAAACCTTCCAAGGACAATTCAGGAATGATACAACATTGCCTCACAAACAATTATGTTGAATGTATTTCCTAGTCCTTTGAACACAGAAAAATTCTGAATATGTAAGACCTAAAAGCCCTTCATCCACATAATCCAGCTGGTGAAGGTTTGCAGGTTTAGGCATTCCTTTTGAGTGCCAGGTGGATATCACCTTTAGTAAAAATAAGAAAAGGAATTGTCTCTGGATGCAGGCAAATTAATTCAAAAGTTCCTGCTATTGCAGTCTGCCATGTGATAGATTTAATTAACTGTACAGTTTTCTGCTATAGCACTCTACTTTGTGATAGGCTTTTTTTTTTCTTTCCACCTTAAATTTAGACACGCTCACTTTATACTCATTTGTTATCCCTCTGTTCTGCCAATGCATATCATTATAGTCTCTGTTAGGCTGGGCTAAACAAATCTCCTTTTCACTTGTCATCCTAGTGTCCATGCTCTGCAACAGTTCTGGTTTGAATGTAACTTTCTTAAGCACGACTGATTACAATTATACTGAGAATAGAGATTTCTCATTTTAATTTAGTTTCCCTAATTAAAATTTAACTGGCTCAATAGATCTAATCTTCTACAGGGTAATAACTTGGAGTCCTCCAAAATTTAGAAAACCCAACCTGAGAAACAGATCTTAAAGAACTTGTCTTCAGAAAGCTCTAGGAATTTGCTCTCTGATCTCTCAAAATGGTGTCAGTTTGAGTACTCAATGGCCCACAGTTCCTGATGCTCTAAATTGCTGTATCCATTTAAATATTTATATAATTGATACATACCTACCTCATTAATAAAGTGTTTATTTTTTATATATTGTCGTCTGGAAAAATAATGGAATTGTTAGTTTGTTGATAACAACATGTATGTTGGAGCTTGCAAATGGCAAATGAAAAAAAAAATAGAGGAACCCCATGTTTTGGAATGCTGTTAACTAGTTGATTTACTAGCTTAAAATCAAACCAGTGTATTCTAGCTGTGAGAGACTGAATTGGCATCTGGAGCCATTTGTCTCAAAGATTGTTTGCTGTGACATACTGAACTGTGAACTGTTTATCTCGTGCCATTTGTCTCTGGGATGGCTTGTTTAAGCAGGATACTCCTCTGGCTGATAAGGCCACTGAGGCATCCAGAGGAGGAGACCGGCTGGAGCCAGTGAAGCATGCAGGAATGGGGAGACTACCATTGCCATGGAAACTGGAGTCTTTGAGATGATGTACTGGTTTCTGGCGTTGATCACATGAAGGTCGTGTGATAGATGAAACCTGCAGCATGTGAACAGTGCATGAGCAGTATGTATGTGCATGCATCAGACTACGCCCTATAAAAAAAATGTGGAGACAAGCCATGGTGTGCACCCATCACCGAAGAATTGAAGACTGAGGACCAACGGAATGCCAGTGGATCCATGGTGGTGACTATTCTTGCAACTCTGTCCTGACTGCTTGCTTGATTTCTGCCTTTTTCTTCCATTCTATCCTATAGCTACTATTTTCTACTTGTGATAGTTTTTAAAATAAATGCTGTTTTGCGTATACGGCATTTGACCTCATTTGTGTCATGGGTGTAGTCCTTAGCTCTGAGCTGTCACAGTTTCATCAGTAGAGGACAGAATTATGATCTCTCTTTTTATATATGTATGGTAAAGCAAACAGTTAATATTTTATTATTTAATTGTTATTTATTAACAATTCAGTTTTCTGTGTTTCCTCCTTTGGGATTGGTATTCCCAGCTATTAGACCACATGTTAGATTACAGCACAAAATTCATCCTTACATCCTACACTTCATACTCTTTCCGCTTGTCCTCTGTGAATTCTGCCTTAGTATCTAGGGTAGAATGGAGTAGAGGAGATTCTCTCTTAGTATCCACATCCAGACTAAATGGGAGAAAGATATGACAAAATATAGATGTGGACTTTTAAGTGAAATGAGCCCCACAGAATAAGAAGCAAACCCAGACTGTTTTTTTTTTTTTTTTTGTGGGGGGGGAAGTAAATAGGGAAGAAAAATACTGTGTCTTCTTCATATGCAATTAGTCTAATACTATCTTTCTTCTGAGCCGATGAAATCCCCGAACATACAGCTGTGATGGTAATGACCACTCTGAGCCCTCCAAACCAAGTAAATCACCTGCTGTCCTCCATTATTTCAAATTAAATATCTCTGGAGAACGTGCTTCTGACAAGTGGGTGCAAAAAACCAATTGACAAATTCTTGGAAGAGAGATGTGTTTTACACTGGCAAACATACTGACTTGTATATCATTTCCAGAAGCAAGGAAACCATCCTAGGAGATATTTTTCTTTGTAATGAACTGTAAAGCAGCTAGATTTAAAGATTTTTGGTGCAACGGAGTTTTATTTATCCTTTTAAAACAATTTTCCTTGAAAGTTGCCTCCTCAGATGTAGAAGGAGTACCATATATTCTTTGAAGAATTGACAAATCAATAAAAAAAAGCAAGTACCTTTGCTACATAATTTCAAAGTTCATCAAAACTGATATTGTAGGAAAGACTGAGACACAGCAGTAGGATGTGTTTTGAAATAGCCCAAGTTCCCCATTGAAAGGGAATTAGCAAAATTTGTTGTTAAGAGTGAGAATGAAGAGTAATCCTCATTGTTTTGGTCAACTTGACTGGATTAAATAGAGTTGAAGAAAGCATGTTGTAGAGTTGAAGGAGGCATGTTGTAGAGTTGAAGGAGGCACTGAACTCTCCTATTTCACACCTATGGAGGCATGTTTTACAAAACAGGAAAAAGGAGAAAAAAGTCCTTTTCCTTTCCTTCTTTTACATGGCCTCAGAATTTTCAGACTGGGAGCCAATGGTGTTCTGCCTTGTGCTCAGGTTGGGTTTTGCTGGAATATTATTAATTCATAAAACTGAAATTCACTGGATTTTTTCCACTGAGGTGTGTCTGTTGCAGTTGGTAGGCTGTGTTGAATTCAAGTTGTGTGCTTAGAAAGTGCCTGATGGTGAGCAAAGCTGGTGGGAGACGATAAATGCAGCACTTGAGCTGATACTGACAAAGTCAATCTGAGTCAGTCACTGACAGTGTCTTTTCTGAAAAATACACTTCCACTGACCTCAGCACCGTAGTGCCAGTGCCTATGCCTTTGGAAGGGAATGTGAACCAGCCTGTTGTCTTCCTCCCTGTGCTAAATGACCAAGTACTTTGTGTTTCATCCTTCAGCAACACTCATGTCTTGTAACTTTGCAGTGCAGAGGCCTGATTTCAGTGACAGGGTAGGAAGGAAACTTTCTTCCTACTTCAGAGGTCTGAGAAAGAGCCTCATCCCTTGCAGAATTGAGACTCATGTTTTTGAAAACTGATAATCGCTGGATAACAGCTGGGGAGGGAAGCCACCTTATTATGGTGCTTGATAAACTGTGTATATATTAAATGCTTGCTTTCATGTTTTATTAATGTCACCAGCTTTTTTAGCCAAACGGATAAGTCTTTTTCACCACAGTTCAGGTAAAGTAATTTCTGCTGGTTTCTTTTCTGGGATTCATTCTGCAGAAATTGTCCTTTTTCCCAGAGAAATTTTCTTACTTTTTCCTGCTTTTAGAAGACTGTACTGTTCTAGTAGTACAAATAGAGTAACTTGACTAAATTACAAGGAAGAACAAAATTCTGTGACTATTAGTGTTAACAGAATAACTGTTCACAGTTCTGTTTGAAATGGAAAACACTAATTATTAACAGCAAGTAATTTTTTTTATGATACATTACTAGACAGTTTTTCATTCTTGCTCTTTTCTTTGAGTTTATTAAAAAGAAAACAAATATTACAACTTTATAGGCATGCACCTGTGTAAGTATTGATACCAGCGAAGCAGACCACAAAGACACTCTTCTAGAAGGAAACAAAACTTAAAGTCAATCTTAATACCATTTTTTTCCAGATTGCTGTTTTTTCACTTACATTCATAATGGCCTGGTAATTATATGTTACCTAACACTGAATTATGTTAAATTATGGAACGAATTGTCCTGGGGGCTATCACAACTCAGATGAAGCACGTGATTGGAAAAAGCCAGCACGGATTCACCAAGGGCAAATCGTGCTTGACAAACCTGATCGCCTTCTACAACAAAGTAACCTGCTCGGTTGATGCGGGGTGAGTGGTGGACATTGTCTGCCTCAATTTCTCCAAGGTTTTCAATACATTTTCCCACAGCCTCCTCCTAGAGAAACTGATGCGTTACAGTCTAGACAAGCGGTCCGTGCGGTGGGTGGGGGACTGGCTGACAAGCTGCACCCCGAGTGTGGTGGTAAATAGCTCCTGTTCAAATAAGCAACCTGTCACCAGTGGGGTCCCTCAGGGATCAATATTGGGCCTAACGCTGTTTAGTGTCTTCATAAGTGATCTGGATGATGGCATCAAGTGTACCCTGATGAAGTTTGCTGATGATACCAAACTCAGTGGGGAAGCAGACACTTTGGAAGGGAGAGCCACCCTGCAGGAAGACCTGGATAGACTGGAAGAGTGGGCTAACAAGGACAAGTGTAAGGTCTTGCACCTGGGAAAACATGATCCAGGAGTGCAGCACAGACTGGGATCTACCTGGCTGGGGAGCGGCTTTGTGGAAAGGGACCTGGGGGTCCTGGTGGACAACAAACTCAATATGAGTGAACACCGTGCTGCTGTGGCAAAGAAAGCCAAGAGGATGCTGGGTTGCATCACCAGCAAAGCTAAAGAAGTCATTATCCCGCTCTACTCAGTGCTTGTCAGGCCACACCTGGAATACTGTGTTCAGTTTTGGTCTCCGCCATGCAAAAAAACTGTGGACAAGCTGCAGAGAGTCCAGAGAAGGGCCACAAAGATGATCAAAGCACTGGGAAGCCTGCCATATGAGGAAAGGCTGAGACAACTGGGTTTGTTCAGCCTTGAGAAAAGAAGGCTTAGGGGAGACTTTATCACCGTGTTCCAGTATTTAAAGGGTGGCTACATAGAAGGTGGAGAATCCCTTTTTACAAGGAGATACATGGAAAAGACAAGGAGTAATGGGTACAAATTAATCCTGGGGGGATTCTGATTGGTCACAAGAGGAAAATTTTACACAATGAGAACAATCAGCCATTGGAATAATCTCCCCAAGGAAGTGGTGGATCCCCCAACATTGGACACTTTTAAGATTCAGCTGGACAGGGTGCTGGGACATCTTGTCTAGACCGTGCTTTTGCCGAGAAAGGTTGGACCAGATGATCCGTGATGTACCTTCCCACCTGGTATTCTATGATTCTATGAATTATAATCTTCATGTAAAGTTTAATGAAAATGTGATAAATTTAATTAGAAAATACTTTGTTATTAGACATGTATGTTTGTTATGCCTTCTAGTCATTTTGCCTTTAGAATAATTTACCACTTTCACTATACTTTTTATGTCAAAGCAGCACTATAAAAAAGTATTCTGTGCAAAATGGCCAAGTAATTTATACTTGCAAATCTTGCTTTTTAAAAATAGATAGTATTTTATACTGCTTCCAAAAAAAAGTGACTATGTTTATACCGATGACAGATGATGAGACTGGTGAAGTGCTATCCTTTGGTTTCCAGATTGCATTAAGCTAGAATTGCCTTGGACAGCCTTCTCTGCTGGTCTCTTTTTTTCCTGCTTCTGCTTAAGAAAAAGCAGGGATGTTTCCCTCTCTTCCCCCCGACTTGGAATGTTTCCCTCTCCCTTAGTCTGTTTTTTTTGGTCATCTAGATCTCTGAACTCCATTGTGTGAAATCCTACTTCTCAGACTGCACAGCCACCAGCCTATGTTGGTCATTTCTCAGGCAAAAGAAGCTGCTGCTGAGTAATGTGTCTTTTAGCAAGGCTTTTCTTGGATTAGTAGCCCTGCTAGGAAAGGTTTCCTAAATGCAGCAGAGCACCACAGCTTCTCTACTGCTCTGCAAGATACAGATGCTGAGTAAAACGTCGTTATGCCTTGCCACCAAATGTGGAGTATCACTGTGTGGTAGGATAACATAAGTGGGTGTTGTGGTTTTAGTTTCAGCCCAGCCGGTAACAAAGCACCAGGAAGCCTCTCACTCACTCCCCACCCCCGCCCCTGGCCATTCTGGGATGAGCAGAAAATACAAAGGCAGGCTCCTGGGTCGAGATAAAGACCGGGAGGGATCACTCCCCACTTATGGTCACAGGCAAAAGACAGGCTCAACTTGGGGAAGAAACAAAATCCATTTCATTGACTACAAATCAAATAAAAAACAAGGGTATTAGAAAGGAAAACCAAACCTCAGAACACCTCCCACCACCCCTCCCGCCTTCCCGGCTCAGCTCCATTCCCGGTGCTTTCTACCTCCTCCTCCCGGCGGCGCAGGGGAACAGGGGATGGGGGTTTTGGGTCAGCTCTCCACACCTTGTCTCTGCCGCTCCGTTCCTCAGGGGGAAGATTCCTCACTCATCCCCTGCTCCACCGTGGGGTCCCTCCCACGGGAGACAGTCCTTCACCAACTTCTCCAACGTGGTTCCTTTCTGCGTTCTGCAGTTCTTCCCGAGCTTCCCTGGTGTGGGTCCTTTCTGCGGGCTTCTCTTCAGTCACACACTGCTCCATGTTCACCCCCATGGGCTGCAGGGGGACAGCCTGCCATCTCACCATGGGCTGCAGGGCCATCAGCCTCCTCAGGCCCCCTCCTTCTTCACCGACCTCAGTATCTGCAGAGGGGTTCCTCTCACGTTCTAACCCCCACACTGCCGGTTCCCCTTCTTAAATATGTTCTCCCAGAGGCGCTCCCACCATCACTGATGGGCTCGGCCTGGGCCAGAGGCGGGTCCGACTTTTTGGAGCCGGGGGAGCTTCTAGCAGCTTCTTAAAGGAGCTACCTCTGCAGCCCCCTCCCCCAATACCAAAGAAAACTGCGCCACACAAACCCATAACAGTGGGAAAAACTGCATTCATCACAGAAAGTGTGAGACTTGATATGCCCCTAACATGCTCAGGAAATCAATGCAGAAAACATTTGTGATGTTTGCGAATCAACACTTTTGCCCCCCCCCC
>VYZV01007294.1:12115-30501 GCA_013401275.1 Pandion haliaetus | reverse complement strand
CCTGCAGGTATTTCTGAACCCAAGGTGAAAATCACCATTCTATAGTAGGAGGATGCTGTATCATTTTCAAGTCATGTCCTTTAATTCACCTGCAATGTTGCAGAGATTAGGGAGTCATGTTATGGGAGCTTTTTCAAAATGTATGTTTCCATTTAGATGACTTAACAGAAGCATTGTCTATTTTCAAAAAGCAGCCACAACAGCAGCTTTTGTGAGATTTAGAAGCATTTAATAGAATATGAAAAGCAGGGATTACTTGTATAAAAGAAATGTCAATTACACTTTTGTTTGGAATAGTAGGTAAGGATTAATAGCAGATTTTTTTGCAAATGCTGAAATGGGACTGAAAACACAATCTGATAGTCAATTAAAAGAAATTAGGTCATTTGGAGGAATCATCAAGTACCACTGAAACTACATGCCTGACTGTTCTGTTAGTTTCCCCTTCAATGAGCTCACAAGATGCGCCTTTTGAACAGACTCAGATATGCTAATAAGCATTTCAGCTTAAAAATGTTTGTCAGCAGTTTTAAAATATTCACAATTCAACTCATTGAAATGGCTTTCCTAAGGTTTAGTGGCATGCTTGGGAACATCTGTCACAAAGCTTTTCCATAAAGGATCACACAGTGTGGTAGCTTAGTTCCTATTTCAGGTGATAAAGGAATACAATAAATAGTATGAGGTAAGGTGATTTCACATTAATTTCTGCTGTTGAACACTTCTTCCTATAGAAGCAGTTACTCTGGTATTCAGCAACAGAAATTATCCTCGAAGTATTGGTCCAGCTCCTCAGCTGCTCTAATCTGCAGAGATTCACTGACTGCAAATTCATTTGACGTCCAGTGTAGTTCATAGAATCCTAAAGGTGTGATACAGTAAGAAAGTCCAGACAGTTAAACATATTCAGAACTGTATTTTTAAGTAGGGTTTGTCCTGTAATATTGTCTACCACAATATCTAAGCCCACTTTTATTACTTTCGATAGGGAACTAGAGCAATACCTCAATTTTTGAAAAGTTTTGGAATTTTCTGAAGATGAAAACTATAATTTACCCCTCTCTGCACACAGGTTCACATGAAAACCTGGGATGTAATTCTCCTGTCAAAGCTTATGTTTGGTCATTTTAAATTGCAAGGAAAGAATATAAGTCCTCTAAGTATAGTAAAACTATTTATAAAAAAAATTGAGAGAAAAATATTTTTCCACACTTCCTTGCATTCCAGCAGGACTGAAGTCACTCCAGAATGACTTTTAGCCACGTCACATTTATTTGTGTATGGGCTGATGATGTTAAGAGCTGTAAGGTAATTTAATTTATATTTCTAGAACAGTCCCAATAGATCATAGATGCTATAAATTGAACTAGATGAATGGCAACTGAATACAGGAGCAGAAATAATGTGTGCTTTAATAATCAAACATAGTGGAGTAAATAAAGACTAGATGTCTTTCATTGGGCTTCAACCTTGAAAAGGGGTGCCAGTTTAATTGCTAATGACAGCCAGGTGTAAGGTAGTCTAAAAATACCGTGTAGCTGTTGAACTGTGAAATTAATGAGAGTGAAGAGCAAATCACTCCTATTCCAGTGTGGGAATCCCCTCTCCGTATAGGGGAGGTGGTACAGGCATTTCTCTGCTTGGTCTCTAATCCCCACAGATAGCATACTGGGTCTGGCTGGGATGGAGTCCATTTTCTTCATAGCAGCCTGTATGGTGCTGGTTTGGATTTGTGATTAAAACACACCTGTTTTTTGGCTATTGCTGAGCAGTACTTGCACAGCATTGAGGCTTTCTCTTTTTTTCTATTTGCCACCTCCAGCCCTGGTGAGTAGCTGGAGATGGGCAAGAAATTGTGAGAGGACACAGCTGGGACAGCTGACCCAAACTGGTGAAAAGGATATTCCCTACCATAAGATGTCATGCTCAGCAGTAAAATGAGTAGGAAGAAGAAATGCGAGTTTTGTCTTCTAGTTGTTGCTTGGAGACTAGCTGGGCATTGGTCTGCTTGTGGGATGTGGAGAGTGATTGCCTTTGCATCACTTGCTTCTTTCCCCCTCTTTTCTTCACCTATTAAACTGTCTTTATCTCAGTTAATGAGTTTTCTTGCTCTTCCTATTCTCTCCCTGACCTGTTGGGGGCAGGGAGTGAGTAAGCAGCTGTGTGGATGATTAGCTGCTGCCTGGGGTCAACCCACCACAGAGAGCAAGCTGCAATAATACTGAAAATGTCACTTCTTGATCCAGTTCCTAGTAAGGCTGCTAGTAAAGTGGGAAATGGCTAAAGAAATGTGCTAGGGTCCCTCCTGCCCCAGCAGTAGGTCTCAAACTATTCCACCTTCTCATTGTACTCTTTGTCTCTACTGTTTTTTCAGTGCAGCACAGGTCTGGTTCTGAAAACTGCAATCAATTCCTTTCAGTTGTCTAAGCTCTGTTAAAATCAATCTGTGTGAGATACTGATCTAGAATTCAGATATAATCATGCAGTTCCTTTGCCCTTGGTGAGAGCACACAAAATCAGGAGAGTGAATGGTCCCTACTGGGCTCAGCACGTGAAAATTTGGCTTTCACTCTCATGGTGTCACTAGTCTGCATTGACCAAGTGTAATGCATTTTCAGCCCAGATATCAAACACGGTGGCAGGTGCAGGACTGAATAGCATGTTACTTTACATGGTCTAAGAAACTATTATCTTGATGTATAGGCTGGAGCTTCTGCATTGTGGTTCTTTAGGGAAAGAACAAACATGGAGTGGGTGTGGTAACAGAGGAAATTGAGAAGACCTGATAAAGGTGGTTAGATAGGAGCAATGATATGGGGATCTCTAGCTTCAGATGTCATAAGTTCAATGACATGTAAGAACTAAAAAATTGGAGTGGTTTGTTTCTTAGAGCGTGCAGGCAACACCTTTATGAACTCAGTTAATTCTCCAGAGAAGCCACAGATCACCTTTGATGTGCCACCAATGGCTGAAACAGGAGTATCCGATAAGAAATAAAGGAAAAAAAAAAATTCTCAACTTTCTTTTACAATAGAACCTTCTAGGTTTCAGAAGTAATCTGATCTCTACCAGAGCAGCAGTAGCTAAGCTTTGTATCTAGTTAGAAATATGGTTATTTAACCTCAAGAGTCTCCTGTGGCTTCTTTAAAAAGCCCCTTTTATTCCAGCCGTGCTACTGTTCTCTGCTACAGTAACCCTTGGGGAAGCTGTGTAGTGTAAGACTGTATTCAGTCTATATTACCAGCAAATCACTTTCACACCTGGTCAGGTCTCTTTGGATTGATTGTCTTCATTTACACTCCTGTTTAGAGCATCCTCAATTTGGCTGTGAGGCAAAACAGCAAATCATATGCTGACAGCATCAGCCTTCAGATCTGTGATGGGCTCTTCCTGCTTGTCTTCTGAAATGCAATCCTGCGTGCATCCAGCATGCTGCAATCACATCTGCCATGGGGAGGGTCCCAGCAGCTGCTGTGCAGGCTGTGGAGGACCACACTGGTGCATCTGCCACAATGTACAATGGGGCATTCAGGCTCCATGGATCTAAACTGAAAGAAAACTGCTTGCCCCAGGACTGGATCAATCTCAGGAGCAACCTGAGGATAGCACTAATGAACAATATGGTTGTAGCTAACTTTCAGGTTTCTCTCAGTTTCCTCCAGGATCACTTAATTTTTGGAAGGAGAGTTTGGTGAGTGACTGAGATTATTTGTTGGCCAGTGGACAAGTCTACTATTTCCTCTTGGCAATCCCACACTTGTAGCATATTTACCTGCTGTATTTTCCAATGTCACTGTTTAAAGTAGTTTGTAAACTAGTTTCTGGGCAGTTTCCATGGCCCCTAGATGGGGAAATACTGATTCTATGCCTGTATAAACTGCAGTGGCACTGAAAATATAGCCATATCAGCAAAATTCTGTGTAGATTAACCTTAGCTCTGTGATGTCTTTGCAAACTTAACAGACCAACAGCTCTAAGAGACAAAAAATAAACAGCAAATCCTAAAGCCAGCAAGTTCAGACTGGGGTAGATCGCCATAATGAGTTCCACATGTGGCTGCTGCTCAAAACTGAGCACAAACTGGATAGCAACTTGCCATCATGACAGGCATGACCATGCATAGCCAGCTCACCCAAATGGAACCACTTATTTTTTCCCTATTAGCTTGAAGAAATTGCAGTATATTTGCTGACATATACAGCACTGAAATAACATTGCAATACAAGAATTTAAGTTGTAAGTGGTACAATTCCTACTCTTTATCTGTTCATTCTATATCTCATGGACAAAATTGAAGATAATCTCTCCAGAGTGGTAAAGATGCTGTCCGTTAAAAGTGACAAAGATAAGGAAAAAGTACAATTCTTTCAGAGGGGGATTGTAGTCATGGAGTTCTTTCTGCACTAAGGCACAATGCTCTACCCAAGAAAAAAAATGCTATATTACCTAACCGATTGCATATGTTACTGCCTGGTGTTAAAGGGACTGCAGAAGAAGAAAAGATAAACCAGCTATAGATTATTCTTGTGGACAACTTTTTTTTTTATCTAATCATAAAGCACATGCCAAAGTGTGATGTTACCCAGTCCAAAGACTGTCTGAAGAGTTATTTATAGACATGTTACATGAGGCCTTTGCTTGTTTATTTTGCACTCTTTTGGGGATTTGTATTCAGACTTCTGAAGAGGGATTTTTCATGTCAAATGGTGCATACCAGAAAGTCAATTTTTTTCAAATTTAGCACTAGTTTTCATTAGTGGAGTCACTCATATGCCCCATTAAAATGTGGATTTATTATTCTCAGGTGCTTCTTGTGCGAGGATTTATTTCAGTGTTTCCATGAGCTCAGAATAGTTGTGCAGGTGTATTAGAATCTGCTGCTGAGGCAGGTATAGTTCTTTCAAATATATGATTTCTGTTTCTGTCTTTCCCTCTGTCTCTTTCTGCTCTCCTCCACCCTCTTTGGTTCAGGTTCTGTTTTTTTTGCTCACCTTGTACAGTGCTTGGCTCTTTACTTGATATTTGTTGGCCTGCTCAAGGCACAGGTCTTCATTGTGAGCTGTGGTCTCAGAGTACCTCCCTCTGTGTTGCAACACATGTGCATTTGGAAGAGATTTTTTTAGGTTTTTTTGTGTTTGTTTTTTTTTTTAAATAAGCTAACAGGTATCATCTATATATGAAAAGTGCTAAAAATAGTATTTCTCTGCTTCCTCAGAATGAGGCTTTGTGTATCTCAGTTGAGCAGGGGAACATGTGAAAATCTCACCTTTAATTTGCGACATACTACAGCTGTAACACAGGACTAGTGTGCCCTTTGCCATGACTCTGTCACCATGATGTAGACATATCTTTTTGTGAACACCATATACTTATACATGAGCTCACCTTGAAATGTGCAAATTGCATGACCCTTTGCTCCTGAGTTAATACTCCAAACTGCCCTGTGGTTCCTGAGGTGTTGCCTGAACCTCAACTCACATATTTCTGCTTTATGCAGGCTGTTTACTAGTGGATCCTGATTATCTTTCATTTCCTGTAGCTTTCTCTATTCTAATAAACTGAGGAAGTCCAATCAAAATGTTCTTAATTGGATTGAGAAACATATCAGGTTCTGGTTAATTTTTGGTATAGATGATGTGGGTCCCTAACTTTGAAAGTAGTAGGAGAGATCTGTGCCTATGTGAAAAGGTGCTTCCAACTTGTGGAATAAGAGGACGAGCGGAGTGGCTTCTCTGTAGGGGGAAGGTGTTAATCACTTGTGTGGGATTAAAATTAGAGATTAAGACACTTAAATTTATGGGTATACAGGTCAGTGAGGTTCAAACTTCTGTTATGGCAAACATACCCCGTCAATGCAATCAGTGGAGCCTAGGGAGATATTTGGGTCATCAGATGCTAAATATGAACTTTATGATGAGCTGAATTGTTCCAGTGACTGTATTGATTATAGTGGGAATTTAGACATTCTTTTTGTATGTAGACATTAACATTTTATCTCTTAATTTGGAGTTATCTCAGCATTTAGATGTGTTCCAATTGCCTAAATATAGATGTCTTAGTGCCATTAGAGATGGCCCCATGGTAACCAAAGCATCCACACAGGTCTGCCTTATAGAATGTAGCATCTACAGGAGACTGCTGTCCCCTGGAGTGGCAGCTGGAGGCCTGCCAGTGCGCATCTGAAATGCTATCAGACATCTGTGTTTAGGCAACTGAATCCTACTCTTTGTGTTTATCTATCAAGACACAAGTGGGGGAAATGGCAAGTCTTCCTGGTGCCAGCTGCAAAGAACTGGCGTGTGCATTGCTTTCAGTATAATCAGAGTAGTTCTCTGTGATCTTCTACTACATGGAGACAATACGTTCTTCAGACTGGAGAAAATCAATCCAGAAAGGCTATGAATAATAAATCTCAGAGCTGAGCACAGTTTCGAGGGTGACCCTTGAATGGGTAATAGGGCAGGATATTCTAGATAGGTTTCATGACTGAATGGAAAGTGTTGTGAGTGGTTTTGCTTATTTGGAACTGCAGCAGCAATGGTTGCCATATTACTGGCACTGGTCTATAGCACATTGTGCAGAGAAATAAATGGAGTTGGGTGCACTACCATTTTCTGCTGTAGGCAACAGAAATCACAGAGAGAAGTGGGGTGTGGGGAGGAGGACAGAAGTTTCTCTGCAAATTTCCCCATGTCCACTGCCTGCTACACTACATCATATGTCTCTCTTCCTACAGAGTTGGCCAGCAAGGACTATTTACTTTTCAAAGGGATTTTCTTTTGTTCTATTTGTTTTTTATTCACTCTGAAGTAGAGCAAATAAAGGACTTTCAAACTCCTTCAAACCTTTGAAGTTCTCTGCCCCCACAGCTGGGAAACTGCTGATTTTTTTTTTTTGTGTCAAGGCCAACAATCATCCTGTGTTGCCACGGAGGCTCTGTGGGCTGAGAATCTTCCAAGGCTCTCGGCACATTTTGAAAACTTTTGATTTTTTGTCAAAGCCAGAGCAGATAGGTGGTATTAGAGCCTTTTGGCTTGGGACATATATGCCCATGTTACTTAATGTGTTACTTTCCACATTACTTAGCTTTACAGCAGGTATATGGTAAATGCAGATAATGTTGCCTTGAAACCTTCCCTTCAGTGCAATAAAAATTACTTATCACTAAGATATTTAGAAAAAAAATGTTTTGGTCTTGGTGAACCCAATATTTTTATTAAAGTTTTTCTCCTTTAAAATTTCCAGGCACCTCTATTCCCACAGCAATACAAGTTTTCTCCATTCTAATTCTGCATTGACTGTAATTGTAAGGAAGAACCTGACTCTTAGTTATTACAGTAGAAAACAGTCATTACAGTGGAAGGGAATTTTAACCAAAATGTAACATCACATTTGTTTTAAATTATTTTCATGTTCCTAGGCAGGCTTTGCAGGTCAGTGCTGCTGCTTCCTACCTGCTACAAATAATAACTCTAAATAAATTTTAGACTTTTTTTCTGCTGGCATAACCCTGGTATAGTCCAAGAGAAAGGTGGGAGACAGGGTGCAATAGAGTATGTGAGGATTTGTGTGTCTCAAAGATTGCCTTGCCATACCAAAATAAACATTTTTCTGTGTGCTGTTATCTTTCAAAAGCTTAATAGGCTGAGTATGTGAAACATTAATGCATAGTAAAGTCTTACTGGTGCCCTAAGTAAAGCCTGTCAGATATTTGAGTCCCAGATGCTTTATTCTTTCCAGCAAAGTGCTGCAGTGGCAGTTCACTACGTCAGTTGACTCAGCTCCTGGAATCATCAGTGCCATTGGTATAAAATATGCTAAACGCTACAACAGATCCCCTTGTGTATAGCAACTGAAAATGGAAATTGTATTAAGATAAACCCCCCATGCTATTTTTGAATTAAAATGATTTTTTTTTTTTATCCTTTTTGCTGCTTCTATAATCTTTGACTGCTCCCAGAAGAGTAAATTAAAGGCAGTGGCCTAAATTTCAGAAGTGATTAAGAACTTGATGGTTTACTTTTGGGGGTCCAACAGCTGCTACCCAAAACAGGCTGAATTTCTGTGACAGTATCTGACTTCCCTGTAATGTGACACTGGCTTTCACTAACATGTAATTTCTTTTAAGCTTAGAGCTTCTGGGAGCAGGAGTTTTCGATGGCCTTTTTTAGTATAGTTACTATCTCGGGATCCCTATACAACACAACCAGACAACTCAGCACACAAAATCTCTGCTGGACACAAATAACATGACATTCAAGAAATCCCCTTATGCTTATGATCCTTGGTCCTTGCTTCCCCCTTGAACCATCCTATTCCCCCACTTACAAACACACAATGGTTTCTTTTCCATGCTAGCCCGTTACTGTACATGTGGGCATGATTTCTATGTCATTTTTGTCCTCATTCAACCCCAACAGCTGGAACGTCCCAGCATTTGAAAAGCTCCCAAAATATGTAATGCCAACCTCTAATGTGCACTCTGTGCAGATGCTTGGCCAGGAGAATGAGATTAATATTGACAATGTTCATCCCAGTTATTCTTTAGACCCAAGAGCTGTCATCCGTGCTGTCCAGATGAGGGTCCTCACTGGCAGGCTTGGTTCAGCCACATAGTTGTACATGGCCCCTGCTCAAGGCCCTTCTGCTCAGATTAAGATCCATGGTCTGCAGGATTATGTGGCTGCAGGTGGCAGGGAATGAACAAGTGGTAGTGAGAAAGGTCACTTTAGTTTTTCTGCCTCGAGAGCTCAGCAGTGATGAAGGGCAAAAAGGGTATGGAGGAGGAAGTCACATATTAGAGGGGTGTAATAAGGTAACAGAGGGCTAAAGCAATTGAAGATGTTGGTTTAACATTTGGAGATTTCCTAGACCATCTTAAAACTAATGCATGCTTTGCCTGAAGACTAAGAAATTTTAAGTGCTTCTTTTGCAGTGTCTTTCATCAGCTAAGCACAATGCTGGTAACAAACCTTGTAGGGCTGGAGTAGGATGCACCACAAGATGCTCTGCAGCATTGGCTTCTGAAAAGATATGACAAAGTGCTGTATTTCAGTCACCACACACTTCAGAGTGCCCAGAGCTCTCATCCAAAATAGACCCACTGTGACCCAAGATAGTCCCTGTGTTAGAGAAATTATAGAGAACCACAGACACACGTTGTAAAAAAAAATCTAGTATTTACCCAGTGCCAAGGATGGAGAGTAAACAGTACAGTCCATAGCAAGTATTTCTGCTGCTGCTGACAGGTTAGACAAGAGGATGGTTTGTTCTAACTTCCAAGACTAAAGCCATTTCAGGCAGGGCCAGAAGACAGACAGGGTATGCTTAGCTGTTCATAAATTATCTTTTCATTTCCTTGGCAAATACATTGGTATGGAAGTCTCAATAGGACAGACACACAGGAGCTGCCTAAGCTCTTGTAAGATGAAAGATAGTAAGCCTTTTATGCATAATCTAACCAATCTGTTTTCAACTTTGTAGTTTCTGACTTAACCCCTTCCTAAGCATGCATATAGTGGTTATCTGAAGGAGCCTCCTGTGCACCACATATGATGCACATCCAAATTGAAAATCTGACAGCTTCTCTTTACCCTCCCCCCTGCCTATTCACACTTTTGTCTCCTTGTTAGGGAGTATCTGGTATTTGTTTTTTGAATAATCCATTTCACTTTCAAAGCACTTAAAGAAAAAGAAAAGGAGTACTATGGGATTTCAAAACTCTAGTGACAAGAAGAGAGGAAACGGCTGTGGTTCCAGCTGATACTGGCACTTTATTGTGTTTACAAATGTTTGCTGCTCTGTTCTGTTTGACTGACACTGCCAAAGAAGCAGTATTTTTTAATTGCCAACTGCCTATCCTAGCTTTGTGCTGGTATTAAAACACTGCCACTAATTATCTTATTTACAAGAAAGTTTTTTTTCTCTCTCCAAATACCTCCCTAATTAAGACCCTGTCCTTGTTAAAATCCACCCTACGTCATTTATTTCCTTTGTTAGTAGCTTGCTGTCCCCTCTTTTCTTCTGCAGTGCTTTTATATCTTTTCTGTTGATGTTGACAATATATCAGGTTATACATTTTTGGGGGGCAGAGAG
Organism: Pandion haliaetus; assembly: GCA_013401275.1. Lineage (NCBI taxonomy): Eukaryota > Metazoa > Chordata > Aves > Accipitriformes > Pandionidae > Pandion > Pandion haliaetus. Next base: position 20,406 of record VYZV01007294.1, on the reverse strand, counting down.
CGTAGTTTCTGGCTTTTTTTCTTTTTTTTTCTAGAATGCTGAAAAGGTTGCTTTTCAGGGCTGCAAGGACTTCTAAATATCGAAGTTTTTTTACAAATATGACTCTATGAATGACAACTGTAATAAAATTAATCAAATGCAAAAAAAATCTAGTTCCATATGAACTGATTTTATTTTTACCTTCTTTCAGAAACTAAAATCTGGAATGAACAATTTCAGGAAGAATGCAGAAAAATGTATCGTGTCTTTTAGGAGTTTTAAATTAAGTCAAAGCAATGGAAATGAAAGAATGAAATATATTTACATAAACAGTAAGGAGATAAAAGTGCTACCCTTTATACACAAGAAAACACTAATTAGGACAATAGAGACTTTCTTGGTATTGAGCAAATACTAGTTAGTACCTAGTAGTACTTTCATCACATAAATATGCAGTACTTGAAACACAGCTTTAATAGGTTCTTCTGAGAGGATGAGGATGACCCAGCCAATAGCAAGGCTCCAACACTATTCTGAAAAGGCAGTACAAACTTAAAGTTTCTGTAACTTTGTAAAGAAAACACTAGTAAGGCTCTCTGACTTTATAGAGATGGGAAATTAACAGAACTCTCTGCTGGTCAGTGAGGTGTATATAATCTTGAGTGTAAAGAGGCAATGCATTATGATTACTTTTATTTTTCACTGTAAGCATTCTACAGAAGTCCATCCATGATGTGCTGCTAATTCCAAGCACAGTTTCTCACCTTGGGACTTATAGGGGAACAGATCACCATGTGATTTAAATAATTTTCAAATTTCATCACTATTAATCTAAGTGTACTGGGTTTAGGTGGAAAGGTTTTGGTAGCAAGGCAGCTCAGGGTGGCTTCTGTGAGAAGACATCAGGAGCTGCCCCCATGTCAGACTGAGCCAGTTAGAGTTTGCTCCAAAATGGACCTGCCACTGGCCAAGGCTGAGCCTATCAGAGATGCTGGTGGCATCTCAGTGATAACGTATTTAAGAGAGGAAAGTGTAAAAACCACTGCACAGCAGCTGTGAGAGAGGAGTGAGAAAATGTGAAAGAAGGAACCCTGCAGACACCAAGGTCAGAGAAAAAAGGAGAGGGAGGAGGTACTCCAGGCACCAGCACCAAGATTCCCCTGCAGCCTGTAGAGAAAACCGTGGTGAAGCAGCCATGGAGGCCCATGGTGGAGCAGATCTTCACCCTGCAGCCCATGGAGGACCCCATGCTAATGCACCCATGGTACAAGATCTTCCCAGAGTGCACTGCCTGTAATCAGGACTTTCAAAACACAGGTAAATTTGCTTGATGGAGCTCAGTGTTTTGAAACACAACCTTTTTGTTTATTTATTTTTAACAATAAGTATTATCTTTTTGATTATTTACTTGGAGCTGTACCTTTAACTTTCTCTTGGAACTCAGGCACCGAGAACATTATGGTGGTAACATTGTGAGAAAGTGTTTGTAACACCAGTGTCTCATATGGTCTTTCCTAGGGAAAGATGAGGACTTGTGTTGGAGACCTAATGTGTCTTTCTGGAGAATTGGGGGGCGTGTGTGTGTGTGTGTGCAGAATGAAAAGGTTATTTAAGTAGAAGTCCAATAGAAGCATAATGTAGGATTTCTCGTTTTCAAGATAAGTACCTTTTATGTACAAATGGTTGACCACATAAAATTGATGTACTTAGACTCAAAGGAGTTAAAGCCATCAGTAGGAACCAACAGAGATGCAAGACATGGCAAGTAGGTGTAATATGTATGTACAGTGGCTTTTGCCTCTTGCTAATCACTTGGGTATGTGAAAAGTTTAATTACTGCTGTCATTTCTTCCCTTGTGCTCTGATCCTCCTGTTCCTCTTCTTTTGTGAGGAACAAGGATGATGAAGCAAAATTTTTGGCTTTTTCTTTCTGCACAAAGGGGTCAGTAATGACTCTTGAGTAGCCTTTCATGACTGGGAAATGTCAAGTTTTACTTTTAGTGTAGATATTATTGTTTTGATGAGGTGCCTTCCAAATTGCGTTGAGTATTCATTCACTTTTTGTTTCCTTTTTCTAACCAAGACTTTGAACTTTTTTTCTTTGGGCAAGTTTCTCTGATAAAGAAACTTGAAATAAATTGTTAAAGTAGTCACAGTTTAGTAGTAGGTTTCTTAATGTTAGTAGCAATAGTATTAAGCTGTCAGCAATACCACTCATTTCTGATGGAGAAAGTAACTTCATTGAATAGAAGGAATATTTATCTCTTCCTTGGTACAAAGATTTTTTTGAACCTAGTATGAAAGAATGCTGAGTGCTGTGTTCATCTCATTTTTCAACATTTTGGTAAAGAATCTTCCAGGAAATAATAATAGATATGTGTTTTTCAACAGAAAGGTTAAAACCATTTTCCCCTCATTTTTGAGCTAGGTTTACATGATGGTGGGATGAGGAGGCTGCTGATGCAAATTTCACTTGTGGAACAGGAAAAAAGGAAATTAGTACCAGAAAATATGGCCTTTAGTCTCTTCAGTCAGATTTTAAAGATCATTATTTTTGATGTTATGTTCTTTCGAATCAGCATTTTAATATTATATAGCTACTTTTAACTCTCCAACCATCTGTAACTAATTTCCTTTTGTCAAAAAAACCCTGCTAACATCTGTTTATATGCAATTACAATTGCAGGCATGTAGAATATTACCTCAAACATAATATTTGGCTAAAAGCTTGGGACTCTGGAATGATATTAAAATTAACTTGCAATTTATTATGCTTAGATATGGGTTTAGAAAAACGAATCGAGTTAAACAGTATGTCTGTTGACATACTCTTAAATCTTAAAGGCACATTACTATCTTATTTTAGTTTTAGCTTTTTTAGAGACATACTAGTATATAAAAAAAGTAATATCCAAAATTCATCTTTGTTATTCTAATTCAAAGAATTTTCCAAAACTTAAAAACTAGTTGAACTTCTGATTAATCTCTCTAATAATTCAGGTTTATTTTGGTAATGTTTTAGTAATCTAGGAAAAAAAAAATAAAGGGAAAATGTATAGTGACTGAACCACAGAACACAATTTTCTTTAGTTCTACAAAAATAGTTTATTTTGTTTGAAAGGATTCCTCTTTCAAAGGATAAAAGTTTAAAACCAATGAGAGGTCTATGCTAATGCTCAGAGATTACAAACTGGAAGTGGCCCATGAGTTCTTACTCTCCAAAGTAACTAAACTGTAGAAACAATTTTTTTCCCCCCATAATTTTAGTTTGCATAGCCTAACTGTAAAATGTAACCACAGTAAAAATTCCTTACCAATAAATTTTAGAGTATTCCTTTGAATTAATACTCAAAGGTGGCTATGTATGTTCTTTCCCATCATAATATAGCATATGAAGTGTCAAAAAAACCCCAGAACAGGTATTTCTGCAGTTATGGAAAAGGGTAGAAATAGATGCTACTGGGGATTTTCTTACATATTAAATGTAGATTCTTGGTAGAATGGAGTGTGACTAAGGTATGGAGATTCTTACTAGTAACATTGGCACTTACATTTCTATTGATGACAGACTGAGCCTGCTGTGAATACGTGGCATGGATGCAGGTATGAGACAAAGAAGATGGCAACGTTAGCTTATGAGGTAGAAATTCAGTTAATTACTCCACGTTCTTTAATTTTGCCACAGTTCTGGATTTTTTTAATGACCCTGCTGTTTCAGCTGTCACAAATTGTTTTTATCTGCGCTTGGCAAGACTATGATGATACAATGCCTAATTTTACCTTAATTTAGAAGAGGAATTTGAATTCAATCTATAACTAGGTGATTGGTAGCTTGTGAAATTAAACTGTGATCATGTCAATGCAGCCATCAAAGCATACTTACTCTTGGATTAATAATTATGCTGTACCGAAAATCTTTTCAGCTGTAATGTAATTTTTCATCTACATAATATATTCACCCATTTGAACATCTGCTCTTTATTTATTCATCCAAAAATCAACTTTTAGTTCTTAATTCCACAAAGATCAAGAATACTTACACTAGATGTTTGTTCTTCAACCCTGTAACTGGACTCAGTAGTGATTTTTGTAGTTGTTCTTTTCTAAAATATCAGTGATCAAACTGTCTATACCTAGACATTCTGCCTATTGTTCTTAATCATGAGGGAAGAAGACAAGAGAGTATCCTGAATCTCTCTATTAACTTTCAGAGCCAAAGGCCTACATCTTGTTTTACTAATTTCTCAGGTTTTCTGCAAAAGTATTCCTTAAGATGTCATCCTAGAGTATGTATTGCAAAGGATTTCACCCTGAGATGTGCAGAAGTATTAAATCTGTTGTACAGTAGCTAGGTGTGGCAGTACACCACCTCCCCCTCTCCCTGACAGGAAACAAAACTTCTCCAGGCTCGGAGGAGAGGAAAAAACCCCCAAACCCTAGAGGCCACAGGTTGAAAATTGAACTGACCAGTCGAGATGCGCCAGGTACACTGAAGTCACCTTTTGGCCAATAGGGATTAAAATGACCACAGTTCAGATTCAACAAGGGTATAAATGGAGTCCCGCCGGAGGATATTTTGGGAGAGAGAAATCAGTGCTCCTCAGAGCAGCAGGTTTGCAGTCGGGGACGCTCCCCTTGGGTCAGGATGCCGCCCTAGGTAACTCCTGCAAGTTAAGAGCCCTCATCTTTTAGGTGAGTGATATGCACATTTTGAGTCATAATTTCTAAAACTTAAGAATTCTTAAGTCAGCTGTGTAGTACTAATTCCCTTTACATCATTGAGCCTGTGGTTTACAGATGTTATTGGAGTTCTAACTAGCTTTTCACTGAAGAAAGAATCTGAGTTTTAACACCCATTGGATTTGATTGTGCATGCCTCCGTAACACTGGGGTTTGGGGACATCATGCCTACACTTCCGATCATCTTTTCTTACAGAAGAGCAATTCTGGCTGGATTTGGGACAGGGAAGAAGGACAGCTAGGGTGACAAGAGAATAGAGAACAGACAACAGATATTTTGTGAAGAGAGAGTGAGAGAACATTTTTCCCTCTTCCATTTCTTAACATAATAAAAGAGAATTGAAAGGGATATAAATACTTTCTATCAAAAGACCAAGGGAGTTCAAGTGTTCTTCCTTCCAGTACTGAACTGATGTACAAGATTTGCCCCAGGTTCAAAGGAGCTTAACATTTAGGCTGAAAATTAGAAGACTTCTAATAAAAAGTTTAATGAGGTTCTGGAAGAGGCCTTGAAAGGAGAACTCAATGCAAACAAGACCTTGGCTTATGTTAAAATGGAGCTTTGATGGAAGAGATTATGAGGCAATTGCTCTCACCTGGGGATTGTACCCCAAGAAGCATGTTGATGGCAGAGATCTATATGAGATGCCCTATAGTGTCCTGCCAAAAGGTATGCTCTTTTGTGGAGGGTTCATGGGAAAAAAAGTACTGTTCATAAATAATAAATCACTGTTCATAATTAGTTTTGATGATAGGTCGTCAGTGACTGGCTATAGAAAGCAGCTGAACAGCTGCAGAGATGGATATTTTTTTTTTTTTTTGCATCCTGCTTGCATCCTTTTTGCTTAATATTAAAAGGTGCCAATACAGTGGGATAAAGACTGGTCATAAAGGCAGTGTATATGTGGGCATATTTAATTATTTTCATTTTACAGTGAGTGAGACTCTCTTGTGAGTCACTGAACATTGAACCAGATGAACATGCAAGCAATTTTCTTGTCTTCTGCCCTGATCAATCTCAGTCCGACCACGTTAAATAAATCTTGAATTGGAGGAGCATGGGGAGGGGGAAATTCAAGCCAGTTCCCCTAGTGAATGACACTTAGCATTTAATCCTTAAAGTGCTGATAAGGCTTTCTTCCCTTGAGCCCTCTCTAGGATGCTTAAAAATAAAGCAGCTGCATGAAAAATGCTGTTATGTTATTCTGTCTCTGTCTTAGTGTCTTTCGTGTTTTAAAAACAAAATAAATATTTGAATTTACAAGTGCTGATCTGGGATTTTTGGAGTCCTGTTTTCTCTGTCCTAGAAAATTTTTACTGACATTTCAAAATCCTTTGGAACTCCATCTGAAGAACTGCTGTTTAGGAGCCTTAAGCCTCTTAAAGGCTGCATGGCAATAGAATATGAGAAGGTTTGGGTTTTCTGTTTTAGTACCAAATAAAATCACTGGCAATTTACATAGATTTTTTTTTTTCTTTTCAGATTAGGATCTAATTCTCTGTACAATGTGATTCAAACCATCCCCTTCCATTTTCTCTCTTTTTTCTTCCTTTCTTTCACCTTCTGTCTTTTCTATTCTTCCACTCTGTGATCATTTTTTTGAAAATGGTTAATACCCAGAGTGACATGAATCCTTCCTGAAGAATTCCACTCAGTGATTGTATTAAAGTTCTGTTTTTTTCAAACTGAAGTTTATCTCTAACCTCCAGTATTGCAGAGGACTATCATGACTGATAGATATTCTTGTTCATCAGTCATGTTACCTCCTTTCATTGACTTGTATAGCATTCTGTAAGTAATTTCACATATGGAGTAATTCTAAACACACTTTTATAAAACCTGCATTAGTGAGGCCCCAAAGGAAAATACTGCCTTCTAAGGATGTTATTTGTAGTAATGTGGTCACAGTAGGTGGTAGAGGAAAATAGGCATCTTTCACAAGCGGAATTTGTTCCTTGGCTACTCCAGAGATAGTACCTACTGTGCCAGGGTTCTTTACTTGCTATTAGAGGCAAAAGGACAAACTAGTCTACTGAACTTAGTAGGACTGAGTGCACGTATCTTAAAACACAATCAATTCAAGAGTCTGCAATGAAAGAAGGCAGAGCTGAATTAGATTGCATTTGCCATAAACTAGGAGTGTGCATGTGAAGAGTGTAATACATGATAATGTATTCAGCTACAAGTCCTGAGCCCTGATATTGTGCGTTCATATGAAAGGAATGAATTTTTTAGCACTGTGCATCTCCTGTCTCTATCCTTCCTTGATATTTACTATATTGCATTCATAATGAAAATATCTAAATGTATTTGGTTTCTTAAAACCTAATATTAATGTAAATGGTCTAACCTCAAAATATGTCTGATGATACTACATATACAAGGAGACTTGGACAACAGTTTGCTATACATGTAATTGCTCTTAATATGAGAGAATATAAAAGGAGATGGTAATTAATTTGGTCAAATCTCGTAGAATCTCAGATGCACTAAAATCTCTCTTCCTACGCTGAAATCCATGGGAACCTATATCCTTTAAAAACTTAGTCCAACTACATAGTGAAAATGTGTAATGGAGAAATATCATTAAGGTAATATTTTCATTCACCAAAATTGCTTAGTCATGATATCAGCTTTTTCGTGCACATCAGCAAACACAAATCTATGTAGAACTTCAGTGTAATGCTGATGTGCAGGAATACAGCCTAAGGAAAAAGGCCCTGCTGCAACAGTACAGATACCTGAGTACATTGTTTGAGTTAAGACTCCAGCAACTGCTCATATGCCGAGTCAGAGCATGAGAAATCAATGCAAGTATCAACCAGCTTCTATGAACTGACACGGTCTAGTTCTCCGCACAGTCCTTCAGACTTAATTAGGCATGGATTGAATTGCAATGGTGTCTTTATCCCCATTCCCTCGCACCACTTACCTCTGCACAGCGCCCGTTGCACTCTCTTCTCATCATAATGTACCCTGCTCTGACCATACCCTGCATGGATGTGCTGGCTTGCTGTGGGAAAGAAGTCTCCAGAAAGTTAGAGAAGACTTAAGAAAGTTGAGGAAAAGGTGGACTTCAGCTGGATGAGTTTAGTGATGAGTCAGGTTCCTATCTTATATCAAGAGCCTGTTTGCTAATTTTTTGAATCAGGTAAGAAAGAAGATTTCAGATCCGAAAGTGTTTGTATACCATCATGTACTTTCAATGTTCTCTTACTTATTAAAGTCTTTTTTTTTTTTTTAATGTTTCTGAGAGCATATTATGTATATAAAGCCACATGTAATATCTATCTTTCTATTTCTTGATGGGAGTGAATGTTTCCTCTCCTTGCTGTATGTGTACTCCCTCTGATATTTGTGAACCTTTTTTCCTCTATGTTATTTATTGTAGGAGAGAGATTGCCCATTAAGACTTCCAAGGCCAATTCAAAAGCTGTTATTTAGACCCCTGATTCCATTAGTGCTTACATCAGTTAAAGTGCCTAGAAGATCGTGGTGAACATTACTTCCCAAACCTGCACTCTCTTCTTTGAAAAACTACCATGCATGAACTCTGTTTTTTCCCTCTGAT
>VYZV01007292.1:0-10995 GCA_013401275.1 Pandion haliaetus | reverse complement strand
TGTTTTTTTAAATTGATTATTTTTTTTTTTTTTAGTACATAATCAAAAGCCCAGCTAGTTTGCTTGCTGAAAGACCCTACATTTTCCTTCACTAATTCACTGACAATGAAATCCATTTCAAATACTCTTCATGTTTATCTTCTGTCAATTCTAAAAAAACTCCTGTTCATTACTCACAGCTTTCTTGCTCACTGGGGACAAGTTTACAGTACAATTTATCAAGGCCAGCTTATTGAAGTCATATCTGCTAAACTTTTTCTTGTTTCAGAGAGCAGTAAGTTAACTGCTATAAACACAGCCTCTTTCTTGTATGGTAAGGAATAGCCAGCAGACAGCTTTTGTGATACTAAATAAAGTTTTAAAGCAACCTGACTGAACTTGCTTGGCAGTGGATCAGAAGCATTCACAGGATCTATTTCAGTGGAGGTGCAGTAACTTCCAGAGCAATGTAAATAACAAACAGGGCAGGAACTTCTTGATCCAGAAAAGCCATGCTTGTATATGACTTGAGACAAATAAATGGAACAGTGCAGTATTTTTTCTGGTATTATTTGACTTCTTTGTACCAAAAGGTGCGGCCTACAGCAAAAGTCAGGCTGCTCTACAATTTATACAAACCACACAATGATGGAGTTACTGGAATGCTTACTGAGCAAATACAATAATTACAGTAACAGGAACACTACAAAAAAGTTACCCTTTTGGGTAGCAGCAATATGTGTTCACATGTCAGTTTCATTCCACCTACTTTTATTTCTGGAAACTCTCCAGCAGGAATGTTACACTTCAATGATTCTTTTGTTGCTATTGTATTTTACTTGTTTCCAAGAATTGTTTCAAGATACATATTAGTTAAGTTTAAAAAGGTTGCCTAGTCTCCAAATTCTCAAGTGCTTGTAATCACACATGCCAATTCCAATCCTATCGCCAGTCAAATTGCCTAGGGATAACTGGTATGGAAATATTTTAAGTTACAGTGACAGACACACAATACTAAGGCAGCAGATGTAAATGTGTAAGGCGGACACATATGCAAGTGAGTCTAGGCCACTGTCACATGTTAAACCAGCTTAAAGATGCAATCCTCTGCCATTGGTACCACACAGTCTCTGCCTTTGTGCCAGCACAAATGCTTGTGTGATTTCTTAATAAATCAGACCACAGGTCTCTTCTGCGTTAAGCCAACCTTCCTTCATATATTAGTTTTAGATGGATTAGTTCTACAAGTTAGCTCCTCACACAAACACTTGACAAAGAAAGAAGCACAGAAATAGGACAACTGCTACTTTTGACAGCAATACTAACTTAAAACATATTGAAAACACAGCTCCACACATCAGAGATGAGAGAGAAGTACAACAGGCCTTATGGCCTAGACCACGGTACCCATCAATTTTCTTGCTAAACTTTTATTTTTAATAAAGCCTTTTTATACCACTGAGTAACTGCAATCATCACTGTTTTACACTCCACAACAGAGGGGAAAAAAAAAAAGCATTTAGAAGTCACAGATTTTTTTAAAAGGAGAGAAAAATACTGTACATAACCAAATTTAACTCAAACTGAAAAGAAAAGCATAGGGAGTACAGCTCCTTCAGCCAGAACTGGCTCAGGATACTACACAAAAACATGCCTTCTGCAAACTCTTCAAGGGAAGGTTGTCAAGACTCCTAATGTAACAGTCACGTTAAAAGCAGAATTTTGCAGTAGCATGCCTGAGCGCTTCTTTGTTGCAAATGCCTGGACTGTGGGGTGGGAGGTAAGAGTTCTGGCATGTGATGTATGTGGTATCCTTTCTCTTACAGCTGTGTTGAGTATGTATTCAGAGATTAACTAGATCAAATTCCAATGAAGTTCTCAAAGTAGGAAAGCAGTTTACAGTCTAAGACAGGGCAGCTTTTTACATATTAGCCTACACAATCCTCATGCTATGAAATCTCAATTTTCAAGGAGTTAAGGAAAACCCTAAGACTTTGCCACTTATATGTTAAAAACACAAGTATGACTGAACCTCCCTAATAATTCCATTTATGCCTAAAAATTAACCTTTGAAACCAATGAGAAGAGCGAAGAATTTTCAACCAGAAAAAAATTCCTATCTTGTAAAAGCTTTACTAAACCAAGAAACATATACAAATAAATATGCCAACCAGTCCTCAACTAACTATTACTACTAAAAGCAGAAATTACAAAGTTTACTTTTTGAAATCTGATGCTATGGAAAAAAGCCTGCTATCAACAGATTTTAAAAAGAAACTTTAAAACATAACAAGAAGCAGCATATGCAATTATACAGAGAACTTGATATCCTCTGGAGTAGAGATTAAAAGTCTTTAAAAAAAATAGAAACTTGAACAGATTTAAGGGCTTGTCACAACCTCACGTAAACCCCGGAAAGCCACTTTAACAAGCTATAACTAAACTGTTTTGCCAGAATGATAATGAAAAAACCATGATGGATTCCAACATTAAAGCTCCTATGAATGAGTTCTGGGTACACAGCAATCCATAGGATTTCCCACATTATCACAATGCACCTGCAATTCTTCCAGAAGTTAATTTTGTTTTCTTCCTAAAAATTTCTTCAAAAAGTCTTTCTAGAGTGCTAGTGCTCAACTCTGTCATTCAAAGACAGTGCCATCACAACATACACGGCCAATGTTTGCCCTTCAAATCACTTCTGACATTATTGTTCATATCAATTTCCAAAGGGGATCATTCTATCGAACCAGTTTTTCAAAACCTTTGATTTCAGACATCTTCAGAAATGAAATGGCATATAATAATCTATTTTAAAGCTAACTCATTTAATATAACACTTACCTGTGCAGTTTCTGTCATTTTCTGTTCAAAATCAGATTTAAATGCAGCATATTTCTCCACATATAGTTTATAGGTATCTGTAGCTTTTTTTGATTTAACTGCTGCCTGTAGTTCAGTACAAAGAAGTGTCAAACATCACACATACAATCTGATCGAAGGTTTTTAAAGTCACTATTAAAAGAAAGCCTAGGATGATCTATAAAAAAAATATTCAGAGGCATATCAAAACACTGAAGTGTCATAACAAAATTTCACCACCAAGTAACTCAGTTTCAAGCTATTAGAGATTTCTGTTTAAAGCTATAAATAAACTACATAAAAAGGTAACAAAGCAATTACTTCATTTAAATCCCTTCCCCTTGTTAGCAATGACAAATTTATAATACACTTATTTTAAAATCAAATTTGTATTGCTAACATTAACTTATTAGCTCTTGTCAAATATTTAGATGTGGAACAGAAAAACAGGAAGCAAGCTGAGTTGGAATACAGAGCAAACTGTTATTTGTGCAATTCTGAAAGAGTAAACAGTTAATAAACCAAGAAGGTGCAGTTCTCTGTTAGAAATGAAGGAAGAAATTAAAAAGTACAGGCATTACATCAAAGGAAATTTTAAGATTAACAGATAACTGAAAGTGAACATAATGCAGAACATACTAGCGGCTAGATTTATGCAGCTCAGTGTTGTTCATAATAGTCCTTTTTGGCTTTATAATTTATTGATTTTTTTTTTCATTTTTTGTTGCTAATAAACCAAAATAATATTTCTGGGACTTTAATATTCTTAAAAGACAAAAAAAAAAAAAACCAAACCAGGAGAATCCCGATATTACATGGAGAACAAAACTGAATGAAGTGATTTTCAGATAAAAAAGCTACTTTCAAAGTTTACAGCATGACACCCAAGATGGATTTTTTCAAACCTTTGATATCCTTGCTATTTCCAAGTTAAAAGCCAATGAAAATAAAAATAATCTCGAACATCAGCTTTTTTTCTAGCTTCTTTGTTCAACATGCCTACTTTAACTCATTGAAATTTCCCATCAGTTGTAACTCAAAAGTATTCCTGGATTGTTAATGACATCACTAAAGACAGCTGCGTATTTACTATTTGTTCTAGTTCTGAATAGCTCTCCTCCCCTCTTTCAAATCAATTTCATCTGTCCCACAGGCAATGACTTGTAAAACTGACCATTATCTATAACTTTCAAATTAATTAATACAAAGATGCCCTCTGGAAAGAGAGATTTATATTCTGCAATTTCAAAGAGAAAAATAATTGAAAATCATGAGTAACAGTGTAGCATTAGCACTTGTTCACCTGGGGAAACATCAACCACAACTTCAAAGGAAAAGGAACCAAAGCTACAGTTCCATTTTACCAGTTATAAAGAAAGCTTAAGTAGATCTTCGTTACGTAGTCTTCTAAACCCAGCATAACAAAGCCTGAAAATACTTCACCGTATGAAGAATATGAATCCTTCAGGCTTTAAAAGGAGAGTGTGACAGATTGTATCAAACCCACCAGTTACTTGTCCTGAATTTTACTTCACGATTCTCACTCTTCCACATTCACACAGGTGAATTACCAAGAAGAAAACAGTCCTATTTCCCAAATGCCATTTACTATGCTGAAATTACAAGGTGCTCTATGAACACTTGCTTTTAAAAATAATTAAGACTGCTTTGCAATGATTCCAAACTTAACTGTTGAAAAGGAAGGAAATACCAAGTTAAAAGATTTCAAAAATAAGTTTTTTTTGTAAAGCATTATGTAATTGAACCCCATATGCATGGGATTTTGACAAACCCAAAACAACTTCTGTTTCTTGTAATCATGTTTAACGATGAGCAGAATCTGAGTGTTATGTGCTGAAGAGCATCTACAAAAACCAACTACTCAGCAGGACAGACAAAATGATAAAACACATGAACATTGTATGATTAACTAGTAATTTCTGAAAACAAGATGTGTCTATTCTCATGTGCAGCAACTGCTACAACTCTAGCAGATTTACAGTAAGTGAAAGAATAAGGATCAGTCAAGAATTTTTTGTCAAGTCACTATAAATAGAGAAGTTCACATGTCAAAGAACAACAGGAAATTATTACACAAGTTAACACTAAATTTCAGCTGCAATGAAAATTGCAAGGTCTCAGACAACTCCTCAGATTCTTCAATAAGGTATTTCTCCAGCTATCTGGCTTTGTGATAAGCTCTTAGCATATTGGTGCAGATCCCCTGCTTTCTGATAAAGTAGTTATTCTGTGGTTTTGATAGAAAACATTTTTTATGTTATGCTAAAAGTAATAAACCTATTCTCCGCCAAAGGAAAAATAAATCAATACAATCTTTGTCACCATGTTTCCGAAATTACAAGTATAAATGTGAATAAAGACATGACTGAAGAGATGTGACTATCACTTTTACCTGCTCCCAGTGGAGACATTTTTTAAGTACTTGCAGAGCATTCAACTATGGCCTAATTGTTCAAACAGAAGTATATAGGGAAGATGCACAAAACAATAGAAAATAGCCTTCATCCTATAGTGCTTTCTCTTTCTCCCTTCTCATGTAGGCATCAGTCAGACTGAACATTTTTTTGTTTCCAACTGAACACGGATAATGTTACATCTTAAAAACAAGCCTTCCATCAAGTCAACTTTTCCTACTGAGAAGTTTCAATTTATTTACAAGAATTCAGAAAAACTATACTTTGAACAGACTGGCAGGAAAACATCTGCCAACCCACTTATTTCTGATTCAAGTCTAGAATCCAACATTGTTATCTGAGACAGAAGCTAGGAAACAAAGCTAGATTTATATCAAAGATAAAATAATCAGAACATGGTCAACAGGATCACTTTTGTCGTCAGTGAAAAGACAATAACCAACTCTATCTGCTCCATCAAGATAGCAGTATAAAAGGCACTAAGATCATTCTAAGAAGAACAGAGTCCTTCACAGGTCAGGTAATTGAAATGGAAATAGGCAGAGGTATCAAGACTTTAAAAGAGAAGACATGGTTAGAGACAGGGAAATATGACCTCTTTCCTCTACTACTTAGTTTCCTGAAAACAGGAAAAAGTTACAGTGGTGCCAGCAGGTCGAGGGAGGTGATCCTTCCCCTCTACTCAGCACTGGTGAGGCCACACCTGGAGTGCTGTGTCCAGTCCTGCATTGTCTATTGCAAGAGACACATGGACATACTGGACAGAGTCCAGCCAAGAGCCAAAGACAATGAAGGGACTGGAGCATCTCTCCCGTGAGGAAAGGCCAAGAGACCCGGGACTGTTCAGCCTGGAGAAGAGATTGCACAGGGGGGATCTCATCAATGTATACAAATACCTGAAGGGAGGGTACATGGAAGACAGAGCCAGGCTCTTTCCAGTGGTGCCCAGTGACAGGACCAGAGGCAATGGGCACAAACACAGGAGGTTACGTCTGAACATCAGGAAACACTCTTTTCCTGTGAGGGTGACTGAGCAGTGGAACAGGTTACCCAGGGAAGTTGTGGAGTCTCCGACCTTGGAGATATTCAAAAGCTGTCTGGACATGGTCCTGGGCAGCTGGCTTGAGTCAGCCCTGCTTGAGCAGCAAGGTTGGACAGGATGACCTCCAGAGGTCCCTTCCAACTGCTAACCATTTTGTGATTCTGTGAATGGATCAAACTCCCCCATAAGACAAGGTCAGTACTAAATACAACATCAAGATACTCATCTCTCGGGGTTCTGGTCCATGAAATTGGAACGTTTTAAATTAGCACTGAAAGTAAGGTTAAACTTGTTTTTCTTCTCAATGGAACAGACTTCAAATACTGGTGTAATTAGCTGCTTTGTCTCATTGAAGGAAAACCACAAAACATAACTAGGCATTCAAAATATGCACATTATGAAATAGCCACAACTACTAATTTTAACTACTTTTAGGCCTTTCTGAGCATTTCCCTTACTAATACAAGGTGAATGTGTTACTGATTGACAATACAATGAATTAAAGTAAGGTGTCACAGAACTACCTTATCAACTTCTCTTTGTGTTGCTCCTTCCTTTTTCAAACGTTCTTGTTCAACACACTTTGCATTGTAGTTTTCCTTTGATTTCTGTAAGGCCTGAGTGATACTTTGAATACTTTGCACTGCTTCCAATGTTCCTGAAACGTCTTCTTTAGTCTGCCAAATATCACATGGTTGTCAAAAAAACCATTTTAATTTTAATGTTAACAAGTCATTGGACATGCATAAGAAAATAATTAATAACCTTTTTATAAGCTTTGATTTGTTCATCTCCATACTTGTGAACTTCTTTTATTAGCTCTTGTAATCTCCGCACAAGATCCAAGTGACAGCTTGCTAGTTTTTCTGTTGAGGTTTTGAAAACATCCCAAACTGGTGCAAATGTCCTAGATTGAGGAAAATAATATTTACTGTTCATCTGGATTTTCTCCTTTTAGTTGGCTATGGTTTTAGGGTTTTTTTTAATACTGCTAAAGTATAACTGTAAGTTTACAGAAGTTCATTTTTTGTTCCTAAAACTGAAACAAACAAAAACCCCAACAACTGCTACAAATTCTTATTAAATATATTTTAAATGTGCTTGGAATGCTATCTGCTAATTTTTCCATGTTTTACCTGTATTGAGTCTAATGAGTAAAACACAGCAAAGTTCACTTAATCTTCTGTCATCAGCACACAATAATGCCAAGTGGTATTCCTAAAGATGATGCGAGAGCAGCTCAAAATAATTTAACACGTAGAAGTATTTTTACATGTATACTTGAATAGTGCAAAAAACCAGAAATTACTTGGTTAGTTAAGTTTCTAGTTGTCTTATATCATTACAGCCACAAGATGTAAGACAAAAATATTGGCAAAGATGGTCTGCCACTTAAAGGGATTTACTGATTAAGAGATTAACCATACGGCAAAGGAAGGTGGGGGATGGCTCATTCCTCAGATTCAGATTTCTGTACTGAATGGACTTCTCCAGCTGTTCTAAAGATATAGTCCAACCTCAGTTTCCTGGTTAATGCTGCTGAAAAATCAATGCTATACATACCCTTTAAAGCACTGATGTTTAACCTAATGTGCACATACAGAACCTTTGAAGAGCAGCAACAATTGGTATCAAATTATCCACTGACAAAAGCTCCCCACATTTCTAGCTGTGATTAGTACAAATTAAAAAATCTAGCCTCACCTAAGAAGTCTGAGTTCTCATTGGCATAATCTACTGAAAAACATCCATTAACCATTCCAGTTCTTAAAAACATACCCCTTGTATAAAACTTTCACTAAACTGTGGAATAAGTCTATTGAAAAGTCTCATCCTTAACATCTCTGAGGACAGAAATAATACTCCAGAAAGCAGAAATAATAGAAATAAATAAATTTACTGCCACATTTGTGGACCACATGTTCTTTCTTCAGAATAATTACCATAGGCTTGGGAGCACAGAATAGAAAGTCACGTTCTTTATTATGTCTGAAAAGAGCCAAACTTAAGCACAGAGGAACAGGCAGTTCCTCCATGTTTGAGCTTTAGTTTGTTGGGTTTTTTTTTAAACTGTGAATAAAGAACTATACTGTCTTTATTTTTCTCATATCATGCATGATATTTTGCAAGGTTACTGAAGAACTAACAAACATTTTTAAAGGTGGCAAAGTTATACTACCTTCAACATCATCAATAAAATATTCAGAATCAAACTTAATTCTTAACATGCATGTAGTTACTTATTTCTCTCTTACGTACACTTACTTACCCAAGTTGTGTGTAATTGCTCGCTGATTTGGCTAGTTTTGTCATTGACCTTGAATATGCCTCCTCTATTGTAGCCCTGTCAAAGAAAGCCATCAAAAGCTTAATTGAAATTTGAAAGATATTTGAAGACAGATTGATATGCATTGTAAAGGTGCAAAACAGAGAACTTTTTACTTCAGCTGCAAACGACTCCATTTTAATGACCCCTCAAAACTATACGCAAAATCACAGAAGTAGATTTTTTTTTTTTTTAAATATAAGAACCCTGTGACAATGTTGCAGGGAACAGAAACAAATAAAACCTAGGGACTCAAGACTTTAAAAAGACGATTCCTTCCTTCCTATACTCTCTGCTGTTCCCCTCTGCCTTTAACATTCATTAGTAACAGTCAGAACAAAGTGACATAATAATCATCCACCCAGCACTGTCTAAACACCAGAGATTTACAGAGCAACAAAACCAAATATATTTGTTATGAAAACATTAAAATAAACAAACTGAATGCTTACTGAGCAATCACATTAAATAAAATGGGGCCTTGTCTAGCCTTTTTTTGGCAGGGAGGGGTGTTAGTTTTTAAGTTCTTTGCATAGTGATATTTGAGTTTGGAAAACAGTAAAATAAGAGCAATGAAAAGTATTGTGTTCTACTATTTATACTCATTTTTAAAGAAGATTGTCTCAGTACATTCTGATTTATTTTGGAAAACCTCTTCCCCACATGAAGTTTCATTATATTTTCCTGCACTCAAACCCACAATTTTACTTGTCTTTTGGAGATTGAAAATCCAAGGGTCAGCACAGATTTCCTCCTTAGAGCCTCTGCTGGGGCAATTGCTATGGAATAGCAGTCACACACACCATATCACAACAGTGCCTCCCTGCAAGTCCTTCCCCCACCAATCTTCCCCACCCTCCTATTACTAAGGTAAAGATACACGCTATTTTAATTGTCCACTCTAAATCAATATGCAATATGTAGTGCTAACTTAGATTTAGAAGCATCCTAGATTTGAATAAATACTGTAATTGCCTTTTCTTGAAAATGCAAAAGCTTGAAGCAATTTCTTTCCCATTGTTTAATACCTTTATTCAGGGGCAAAAGAGAGAAAAAAAGGGACATGAAGAATTCACCCCTCTCTCAACTTACACCATGACTATAACCTCTTATTGCTGAGGCAGAGGTTTTTATTTCTCCTTTACAGCAATACTTTCCAAGCAAAAATAATTTTATGATGAAAATATGAAACAAAGTAGCAGTAGTCACCTGAAACAGAGGGGCATGTCTTTAAACCTACTGAACTTCCAGTCAGTTGGACAATCAATTTGGAGAAGGGGATTAAACTGTAAAATGCAGTAACTCAATTCCATTTTAAATCTCACTTACAAACAACTGTGAAGTTATTCACCATAAAAAAAGTAAATTAATTTTATCCTCCTTCCACATATGTACCTATTTTTGATGATAAGAAAAAGTTAAAGTTCCCAAGGTTTGGAATTCTTGCTCACTGCACAGCAACAAGCACATATGCACAGACACCTAGAATAGACACTGATGNNAATCCACACCTCTTTGGAGCAATTTACAGCATACTTACCTGAGCAATCTCCACAAACGTAGAGTTCTGCAATTTACCACACAAAATCAACATAAAACAGTTACAAACACTAACAACTGAAAGGTGCTGTTGCTGACCAGTTGGGCATATCTACATTTGTCCTATTCACTGACTTTCCAGGGCACTCTGATGTACAGGTAACACACTGTGAATGCCTCATTAAATTAATTTTCACCCATTTGAAAATGTGTCTTTGCTTGGGATCTGTTAAACATTTAAAAGTTAAATTGGAATATATGCATTACCAGTTTCTTCTGATGAAGGAAATTCTTTTCATGACACTTACAGGCAAGTGGTGCAGAAAAACATTTGAAAGACGTCTGGAGAAAAGCCAACACAATACCTATTCAGTTGCTATCTGAGCACAATGGTTTCTTACATGTAAATAGTTTAGGTGTCAAATACACCCAAACACAAGACAGTTCATCCACAAAACCTTCCAAGTATTTACAGAAAAAAAACCCTCTGAGGGCAGCTGAACCTTCTTATATTTTCACTTCTTTAAAAGCAAAATTTCTACATGCTTTGTCAAGAACAGAACAAAGATATCTGTCCCTCAGCAGAGAGATAACCTGCCCCACCCAAGATGTAACAACATTGAGAAGATTGCCTGCAAGAAAATTCACTCTTTCAGATTACATATATCTGAACCACAGATCCAACTGTCTCTCAGTTCTTTTAGTGCTTAACCATTAACAAATACTCAAAAAAACAAAAATGAAAAAGTGAAACAAGACTCTTGAAAATTTAATTGGTATCGACTAACTGAACACAGCCAAGGAGGAAACCT
>VYZV01007291.1:80892-132011 GCA_013401275.1 Pandion haliaetus | reverse complement strand
CCCCAACGCAATATACGTAAAATTCCCCCCCCCCCCCCAAAAAAAATACACACTTCACCTCTAACTTTAAAAATACTGCCTTGTAGTGGCACTCCACCGCAGAAACTCCTTAAGACCTTTATTTATATTGTCCAGTGCAACCAGCTTAAGAGATGCAAAAACATAAGCCACTGCAGTTTCTCTGTATGTATATACATTCCTATATGCCATGGCAATCCACTTCACAGATACAAACATAAACCCAGCTTTCCTTGCTCACAAAGCAGTAACAATTCAGAAGTTTTGAACAACATTTTAAACCATGGTAAAGTGGACTATATGGACTATACAAGAGCTCAGTAAGGAATAAATGTAAATGTTAAAAGAGGTAAGGTGATTTAAAATGTACAGGATAAGAACTACTGTGAATAAACGATTTTTCAAGGAAAAGGAGTTTAAAGGCAAATCAAAACAAAACAACCCACCTCCCGTTAGCCAGACAGACAAGTATTTCCAACAAAGTGATACAGAGTAGAGGTCAAGACTGCTGAAAAAAGTCTGGTTTACTGCTATTTGTATCTGCATAAAGCTTTTATGTTTAAAGCTTTTTAATTTCTAGTAATACTCTTTCTTAGTATCAACCAGTAAATGTAAGAAGAAATGAAAACAGAATTTCCCTCCCCAGAGTTCCCGCATGCAGCATTCTTTATCCAAAACACACACACATGCGTTCACACAACTTATCAGCAAACTGCCCTCCAGTATTTCCTTGCAGTTCCTGGAGTCGTTGTTGCCCCTGGGGGCAGGGTGAGCTTGAGGAGAAAGCCCACCCAACCCCACATCAAAACGAAAACTCCAAAGGCTGGCTGTACACTGCTTGCTCTGTTGTCTGATGAGCACTGCTTGCGAACTAACGTAGCAAAAAGTCAAGCTCATTCACCATTGGCTGGATAAAACGATCCAGTATTAAATAGTCACAGAGCAGAATCTCTCAGAAAAACGATGGAGCAGTTACTTTCACCTCTACAATGTTATGAGCCAACAACTGTTCAGGTACAAGGGGGAGGAAACCTCACATATTCTTTTCAGCTTAGAGACACAAGTGTAAGTCTTACCAAGTCTCTATGGATTTTCCACTTTCACCTGACAAGGCCATGACTGATGAAATGCAGTTAAAAATAGTAAAACAAGTAGATTAAAAATTAAGTTTTTTGTGATAAGAAATGTGTATTACCAGTTTCGGAAAAAGAAAGTTGTATTACTTCTAAAAATTGCTATTTTTTATATCTTCTAACACTGCTTCACATTTCGAATTTCTGTTTCGGAAATACAAAATTTGTTTCAGAAATTTTTCCTCCAAGATTCTTTACAATAACAAGGAAACAACTGCCACTCGTAAAATTAAGATATGCCGTAAACAACCTATTTTTCAGCATAAAACTCTTAAAGTGACCAAAAATGTCCCTCTTCAAGAACTATGCCTTCTAATAATGACAAGTATCTGATAGACACAGTGCCTAGTGAACTTCAGTTATCTGTGAACTTCATTTTTTCTTACTGAAATTCAGAAGGAGAGGTTAACTCCTGGCACGGTTTTGCTCTCACTTCTGAGTAATTCACTTAAAATAATGCTCATTGCAGACGAGATTGGAATCATACACTGCTGTGCAAGACAGTTCAGTTAAATACACGTAATCTCACCATACTTTTAGAGCAAATTAATGGTTATAGCCTACGGTGTGCAGTGCAAAACCACACAGAACTGTGTCAGCTCAGCACAAGTTACCTCCTGCATCAACCAATACTCCTTCCACATTAAACAGCTCTGCTGATAACGCTGTGCTAACATATACCACCCCCCACCCCGCTCCTGAGCCAACATTTCAACATGGTGCTGCTTTGTGCAGCATCACATATCTAGTGTGTGCTATACCCAGACAGAAAACTTGTTTCTTTTGGGAAAAAAACATGAATGCTTTGATAAACAGATAAATACTTTGCATTTGGTTCGTGTCAGCACTTCTACAATCACATTTTTTCACTGGTCAATGCTCATCAGGAGAGATGACTGCTGGACAGTAACACTTTTCAAAGGGTTTGGGTTTTTTTTTTTTGCTTTTACTTTTTTCCCCTTCCCTCTCTTTCTCAGAGCAGCAGTTTCAGTAAACTTTCTCTCCATCAGAAACCATCTGGAACCGATTTTAACTTTGTGGCAAATATTGTCTGGGAATTGAGTGCAGACAGAGAAGACAAAACACCTTGTTCGTCTCTTTCTTTCAGCTCTTAGGGACAGGAGCTATGCTCCCCCACTGTCTTTAACATGAGGAAAATGAAAAAAAGACCTCAGGTGTGCGCATACCACAATCATCACCTTACTCAGAATAATGTCTTTTAAAGGAGTATCTACTCTCACAAGCAAAACTAATGTCAATATGCTTTATTGACATGACTAAGTACACAAGTATTTCCAAAGAAAAAACATGATGGACACTATCATCAGTAATCATATCTACTTAACATTATAACTCATTTCAAGCTCAGTGGCAGATTGGAACTAAATTAAGACTTTCTACTATCTCTTAGATTGCCTTAAAGTTTTGACATTTCTACATTGTGTTGGTAATCTCTTACTCAACCAATCAATTTGAGACAAGGTTAGGGTTTTTTGGTTGAGTGGCTTGATTTATGATTTTTGACACTTCTTTACATATATACCTTTTTAGTTCCAGTCTCTTCTCTCACAGTGATTGAAGCTCATTGCAGGCACAATCTTTCCCCTCCCCTCACCCACCTCATACAATTGACACATGCCAAAGTAAGCTCCACTCAAAAAACAGTGGTCCTAACCTCTGTCAAAACAAACAAACAAACAAACAAACCAGTTGGACAAGAGTCTCCCTTTTTTTACATAACAAAAATAGGTGGCAAATCTGGGATCTATGTTGTCCTCAGGCTTTATGATCAGGACAGCATGCCAGCCACCAAAACAGTAAGCACTCAAATTCATGAGCTCATTTCACTGAAGTCACAAGATTTTGCATGAGTGTACACACATATTCGTTCATTCATCTGGGAAGAGGATGAAGACATCATATTCCTCCACCGAGGCAGCTGCCTGCCTGTGGAAGAGAGAGTGTCCACATTCTCATCCCTGCTCCAGCAACAGCTCCTTCTGTCTCCAGGCTTCTCTCTCTAGAAAGGTAACTGGGAGCTGAAGAAATCACCCTGCTCCTCATTCATTTTCATGGGATGAGAAAAGCGTGTTCCTTGCCCCCGGACATCCGGAGACAGCAGTCCGGTTGTGCTGTTATAGTTGCATAACCCTGGCAAGACTCAAACTAAAAATAAATGCAGAACACAGATGACGACCAAACGTCACACAGTGCTACTGCTAAACACAACATTGACCAGGGACAGATGTAGGGACAGTTGTGTGACAGAGATCTCCACGAGCAGAAAGGGACCAAGACCTTCATTTACAGCTGCTAGGAAGCTGTCAGACACCAGGAATGACTACTCAGTCAAACGCTTCCAGCAGCTAGAAGTGAAAATTTTGGCACATGTTACCAATCCCCCCCAGCCTTCCACACTCATCATCTTTTAAAACACATAAATCACCATAAATCAATTGACATAAAACGCACAAAGAACCGAGTAATTTTTTTGCCAGCTGTTTCTTACACTGACACCAGTCCTAAAAAACCCTGAGTCAGATGAAGGACGGGGCAAAAAAACTAACCGAGACAAATGCTTCTGAGGAATATAAACATCAGAAAGGTGCTAACACAAAGAAATATGAGCATAATTAGTGAAGTTACAAATATGAATGCAGTGTTTAAAACTCTGCCATTATTTATGCCAGGGGAGGAAAGGATAGATAAACTTCTTTTCCTGGTCCATCACTGAAATAAAGGCTCAGAGGGTTGCAACTGCAAGCTATAAATCTCGGTGATGAAGGAGGACTTCAGACAGTGCTGGAAAGCCACAGTGTTTACCAAAGGAAACTGAATTTTAAAGATAATTATCTCCAGGATATCTGTCAGTTGTGTAAAGCAGATACAAGCCCCTCATTCTTGTAATGTCACTATTCCAAACTGATGTTTCTTGTACAAAATAAATCACTTTTTGTTTGAAGAATTGTGCATTTCTTTTTCTCCTTAAAACATGCTAAGTAATTTTCTCTTATTGTGAAGAAGTTTCGATCTGCTACAGGAATCTACTCAGGAATGCCATGAATTGCCTTGCAAACTATTTCTCATAACTAGAAACCAGGAAAGGATCCTGGAGAACCCAAAGAATCACAGAACCCAGGGAGATGTTGGGAGACTTTATAACTGCAGATCTGGTTTGATCACAAAGATTGCTTATTCTGGAGAAGTAGTACTTAGACCCATCTGACTCCAAATGAAATTGCACATGCACATGAGCATAGTCTCTGCAAGACAGAGTCCTTCTGGGACAGATGCATTTTACTACCAGTTTCAAATGCAACGCTTACCTCGCATTGAGTGAAAAACATCTGTCAGAAGCCCTACCACTGGAACATGACCATGGCCTTGTCCAGTTTTCAAACAGAAAGTTACAGTGCATTTATTCTGAGTAGAAACATTCCCCAGAAAGCACAAGGCTCATATGTTCACACTGCATCTGTTTCTATGCACATCATTCAAGACACTTTCTCTGCCCCCAAAGTGTTTCAATCTCTGGTACTTGTGGGAGGCCTTCTTCCACGTATCGATTTTCTATTACATGGCATCTGTAGCAATGTTGTCTTCCCCTGGAGTATTATTTGCAGAAACTCCCCCAGACCTTTGATAAGCTCCCAGCCAAATTTTAAGAGCAAGACTGGAAATTCAAAATGATTTAATACCTCTTTCATGTTTATATAATAAACCATTGTGTCCTTGTCCAAGAATATTTGCATGTGGGAAGTTAAGAAGAAGTTTAACTTGAAGAAAACTTCCCACGCAGTTAGTAATTCTAATCTGTTTATATCTAGGCTCAATATAAAGTCTGACTACATAGTTCTCTGGAGTCAAGCCACTGTCCTGAAGATACCCAATGATATTATGTAGTATCCCATCTGCATAAGAAGTAAAGCAGCCACATCCCACCAAAGAAATTAGGGTCTGGGTTCACCACTACCTAACTTCTAGAGCACTCAACATAGCCAATCACAAAGTAAAGAATTGTTTGTTGCAGGGGAAGACAGAGATAATAAAAACATGTCATCATTAAGCATGTTCTGAACACATGAAGATGGGGACAGGTAAAGTTAAGGGTCGCAACACGACATTCTCAAAATGTAATAGTGTACTTTTCTCACTTAAAAAACCAACCAAACAAACAAACAAAAAAACCCCACCAAACAAACAAAAAAACCCAGCATCTCTTTAATTGGGCAAGATCTCAAATTTGGAGAAATGAGTCCACTGAGAATCTCAGAAGATCTGTTTCTTGAGAAAGAGCCAAAGTATACATCCTGGAGGATTAAAACTAAGTGAAGGGCACACTAAATTTGATTTAAACATATCCTGAAAATTTAAGAAAGATACAAACACCAAGCTTTCTTTCAAGTAAAAAAAGATGTGTTTTTCTTTGCAATCTCTGCAGTGAAGCCAATGATCCCTTACTGACAAGGGTTCTATATACAGTGAAGATAACAGCAATAAAGACTTACATAGTCCTTGTAACTTTCTTTATGAGCACTTCCATTAGCATAAATTTTTATCTGGACAAGAAAGTATTTTTGTCAGTAAACTGACAAAAATTTATACCAGTTGAGAACACAAACCGTGGATTTCAAAGTGGTCTTTCTGAGTAAACCGACCAGAATTAGTCTTGGATTAAGTTTGTAGCTCCAGAAATGTGCCAAAGTAAGTAAAATGTTGGGGTTTGTTCAAACATAGAGGATTCTCTTCATTAAGAGCTAGATCAATGTGCAACAGCCAGTCAGTTTGTCAGGAGTATTCTTGTTTGTCATGCTAGAAAAATAACTAACTTCATGCTTTACCACACAGCATTAAGTGATAGCAGCGGGAAGATGAAGCTGCAGAAAGGAAAAACAGCAGCCACTTACAAGCTTGAGAGATACCTAACTCAGTAACATTGTTCTGCTAATGTGTTATCAGGTCAAAAGAGGAAAGTTTATTTACCACAGAGGCAGGAGAAAGTTCTTCCTAAAAGCAGTAGTGGTAAGAATAATAATTTTATAAAAAGGACTGATAGAAATAAATTAGTTGTGGGTTTTTTTAAACCAAGAAAAATGAAAACTATTTTTCAGTTTTAAAAGCGGAATATAATGCCTGAAATAAGAACTTTTTCCTGCTTTATCATTCATATGAGATTCCCTCCACCCCCTGCAATTAGCTATCCATTTATAAAGCACTTCAAAAGGGCATTATAGTTCATTTTGAATAGGCAATGTTCCCACATAATTTTCTTGCTTTTTGTCACTGAACATTTTTGAGAAGTAAATTCTTTTTATTCCAAAACATTCAAGTTATTTCATTACAGCTACAAGAAAATACACCCTTTAAAAACAAACAAAAAAAACCCACCCAGAATTGCCTTCTCAGCTCTTTGATCAGAATAAATGCATACCAGCAGCAAAATTCACATTGCTTACCATCGTATCAATTGCTGGCATAAATGAGTTAGGACCCTGCTACTAACATACCTTAAAGCAAGCTGGAGTTAGTGTGATTTCATAACCAGGAAGAGATTGTCAGCACTGACTGCAAGCATTTATCCTTTGTTTAGGGCATCATGGTCTACTTGTAAAAATATCACTCTTCAAATAACGCATGCCGTTGCTTCCCCCAGAGTTCTACCAATTCAGAAAATGCTCAGGATTCCAATTTTGGAACAATTCTAGGAAAATCCTGCTTGACTTTGCTCCCCAGTAAATGCTCTAAGGTAATGACTTTAAGATGACTGCTAAAAACCACCCAGAAATCCTGCTCACCTGTTTTCAGCTTGTATTTTTCTTCCTGTAAAAAAAAAGGAAAATATTCTGTAGTATGTTTGGATGCACATGCATCAGTCTCCACACTGTCCGTATGTTAATCTACCATACCAGGAAAAAGGTCTTGGTTTGGGTTATAAGAAAAGGAAGTGTGAGGATATTTTCACTTCAACAGTTAAGCTGAAATGAAATTACTATCTTACATACCTGAGGAAAGACATCTTCCCAACGTCTGAAAAACCCAAACTACTAGATACCAACAATGAACACTCTGAAAGTAAATTTCAGAGGTAACACACGTAGAGGAACCATTCAAGATAAGACAAGGGAAAGACACTGATGGGACAGTGCGATGCAAAGTTTGGCATTCAGACTCAAAGACTTCTTCCCTTTACAATCCTGTTTATCAGTGACTGAGGGTTTATTAAGACTGGTACAGTGCCTAGCCACGGTCCACTGGAAAATGCTTAAATTTCCATTTAGTCTCCAACTTGAATCAAAGAGAAGAAGCAGAACAGCTGTGACTGACAGCCACTATCTTGATGTCATACGATCAAAGGGTGAAGGATGAATACCCAGCCTCCAGCTACGCAGGCATGCTTTGCCGTCAACAGCACAAGACAAATTTTTACCCCACTTGGACTTGACAGTTGTGGAGCCATTGCCTCACCTGGGGGCCTGCTGAACTTTACCAGCCTTTAAAACAGCCCTTTGCTGCGCCCCAGCCAAGAGCCATCTGCCAAGGCGTCAGGTCCCAGACCCTGCTACCTCCACACTGAGCAAACCCCAAGTAGCACAGCACATGGGGCTCCTGGCATCAACATTTCTCCCCCTCAGCAGCTGCCACAAGATTATTTAACAGCTCAGGTGGTTCTGCTGGCACGGAAACAGCGGTACTGTTTTCTGAAGGCAAAATACTTGATGCGCAAACAAAGCAATGGAGCATATTAGCCTACGCCTTCATATTTAGGGACGTGTGTTTTCTTTGGCAGCAAAGCTAAAGGAATCCTTTTGCCAAGTGTCCCCTGTGACTCCCAAGCCATCACCGCAGTCATGCCAGCACAGCTGCTTGTGGCGCTAAGCACTGGCACAAGCAAGCAGGGAGCACCCTGTAAAAAGGGGAGAAAAGGGGTGACCAAGAACTTGAGAAACTCATTACTGGAGAAAACGGTGCAACTATGTGCCTAAAACATAGAAATAAGCCATCTGTAGCTCTTAAGGCACCTTGCCTCATCACCATCATGAGCACATCATGGCACATCACTGCTGAGAAGGTGGAGAGGAGAGAAACTTTCAGTGGCACACAAGTTGTGCATTCATTGGGCATTTAATATAATTTTTTAGGTTTTCAGGAAAAACACCAATGTCAACTCTACTCACAGTAAAATCAAAAACGTATTTTACGTTTAGTTTCATATCTTTCTTTGTGTTTGTTGCTTCCTCCCCACCTTCACACAGATTTCTCAGAAGGAGGAACTTCGATGATGAAAAGGGAGAAGATAAGATGTGGAAAATCCAAACACTTCTCCGAAGTATTCTAGAGAAAAGGATTTTATTGTAATTATCAACAAGACACATGCAGTGTTACCTTTCTAAAAGCCCATGGAATGGAAAAAGTACATGGAAATCTTTCCAGTAAAAAAAAATCCAACCAAGATTAGTACCTCGCTGTGGTAGGGTCTACCCAAGCACAGTAAAAAGCAGACAACTTCAATAGACAAGACTATTTAGAGAGGGAAAAAGGGAAATATCCTTACCTGGCTTACACAAATAAGAAGCCAAACCACAGAAAATTACTTGACTTTACCACGTTTACATGACAGCCCCATAGCAAAGCAACTCCAAGTTCCCAAACCTAAACCTGCAGTTCCAAAGGCACAACCTCTCCACAAAAAGATATTCTTGCCTCTCTTCCAAAGTGGTGGCAGATGTACATACAGGCAAGAGTTTACTCTGAAATCAATCATTTGTTAATCACACAAAGCAACAGGGAATCCTGAAGTTGCAAAATGACTCTCCTAGTCACATTTGCACCATTTTTCCAGTTGTATTCCCCTTACTATTTGCATCATTTTCTGCTTGAAAACATCACGGAGTGAGTCACTAGTTCTAACTACGTTTGTGTTCTTACACTGTGCCGACCCCTGCAGTACCTGACTACCTTTCAGGAAAAGATGCACACGTGCCAAATACAGCCATGCCTTTTCAGATAACGGAGGTGGTAAAGGGACAAGCAGCAGTCCAGGGATGCAGCCCCAGCGCAAGACAGTGGTATTTCCACCCTCCAAGATGACAGACTTAACGCTCCTCACCTGCCTCCAAACGCATTCATTAGCAGCCTTACACAGGATCTTAAGAGGGGATGGCCCTGTAGCCACAGATACTTTTCTTGAAATAGAGAAATATTTGTGAGAACATGATTGTTAATAGTAGACTGCATTACAGAAAACCATAAACCTAATATTAATGCCTCAGAATTGCCAGCCATATCTTGTCTAAAACCTATGTTTACTTCTGCATTTATGATTAAACTCACCAATTTTCAGCACTCAAAAAAAAAAAGTGGAAGAGGATACCCATTTGAGAAAACAGTGCGTTTGCTTTCCTGGTGGTCTTGTGTTTTAAGCCAGCAGGTTGGTTTAAATTCAAAGTGTTGGTATCACTAAACTAATATATCAACGTTTAAGGGAAAATTGGGTTTTACAGAGACAGCAGAAGTAAATTCAAACTTTATTGCAAACCATTATGTCCTCTTCTTCTTCCTCTACATTAGCAGAGTCATTGAGGTCTCACGTTCCCTTCACTTCATCTTAGTCTCTTCCCTCAAATTCACAGCAATCCCAGAAAAATCACAGTTCAAATTTAAATGAAAAAATTCCAACAAACATTATGCAATGATCTGAAACAAGCTAATCATTGCCTTCACTGGTTAATTATACAAAATCTGATGCTTGGCTTACCTGAACTACAAGGAAAGAACAGGAACCCCAAGGAGCTCATCCAAATGAGCACAGTAATACCCTGATCCTGCACTCCTTACTGAAGTATTTCTGCCCTCTTTCCCAGGACTGTTCCAGTAAGGGCAGATGAATTTATAAACTTTAACAGTATCCACAATCTAGTAGCTAAACTTGCTTGTGTATTAGGCAAAATACATTGCTTGTTCATAAACCACTGTAACCTGATCAGCCACAGTGACTCAAAAACCTTCACACCAAACTATTTCAGAAACCTGTCCTTTAGAAATATTTTTGCACTGTGCTAAGTGACCCTGAACCAACAATACTATTAGATCTAACATATGACCATCTCAAAATGTCTGGGAATACCGTTTTGTTTGTGGGTGTAATTCTTATAAAGCAAACAGGTTTTTAGTTCAGCTCCATTTATTGGCATGGCAAGACAACAGCGTGCATGCCACGCTCTCACACTCTCAGTCAACAGACAATCAACTGTTAAATTTGTTTCTTTTAGCCAAAAGTGCACGGAGTAAAAAAGCAATTCTAGAAGGAGCCAAATACTGAATGGTTTCATCCAAAAATGGGAACTATAGCCCAACATATCCCAAAGAAGAAGAAATATTAATTTTGTGTCAGGAAGACAATTTAAATCGAGCTTGATAAGAATATTTCTAACCTCTGAAGTGCTGCATGAACTGCATCCTGCATTGTACAGCCTAACAAGGTTGCCTTTGTTCATGTTGATACAGAACACGGGTAGCGAAGTGGCTGATGTGCTTGCCCATACAAAGTTACAGTTTTAACTCCAGATTCAGAAAAGCACACAACATATTTGTGATTGTGTGTGAGACGGACTCCTAATTCAATTTATCCATTTTTGTTAATTTAGCTCACCTCTCCTGCCAAAGATGCAATCATTTTCCTGAAGATGAATGTCAACCCAGTAAGCCAAAAGCCATTTATCAGCTTTGAGCTAAGAAATATTTGAAGAGCTTAAAAAAAAGCAAGTATTAAAATGCTGATTGAAATGAGTATGAATGGTTTGATTATTACATGGAGTCCTGGAGTGGGGAGAGGGGAGCACATCCTGTTTTGTGGTTAGGAAAAGTTGGCAATCTGAATCTGACCCCCACCCTTTTTTGTGCAATCTCTGCATAATAAATCTGACATTTCAGAAGAAAGCTTCCATTCTCCTCCAATAACCGTGTGCAGAGGAGTAAAGAAAAGTGGGTCCTACACTCCTTTTTTTTCAGTGGTCCACAGGATTTCCAAAAATAATACCCTGCACAGATGTTGAATCAGACTTTCAGTTTATTTGCAGGCAGCAGAATCAGTAGATTTCAAATTAGCTTCAGATGCTGTGAGTGTGGAAACATCACTTCCCTCCAAATTCAACATCTAAAAGTTTTTTTGCATTTTTATGCTTATTTTAAAAAAATTATAGGCCAAGAATTAACAGTTGAGCTCTAAATCAATGCTTCTTTCAAGCTCAAAACTTCTGGACTCAAAGAAATCCTTAATCTTGGTAAAACTTGGGCGCTAATGGTACCCAAACATTCCACCTCAGCCACCTGCACTTCTTATTTCACTGAAAAAAACCCACAATCAAGACTGTAGAAGCTACACATGGTACTAAAAATGGCAGATCATCTCAGACACAATAATGAAAATATATCTGTAGTTTTTAGTCAGTTTTCCCTTAGTTTAGTAGCAAAAGAGTTATTCTTGACCCCTTCCAAACCTACATTTTTTATTTGATTACCAAATTTAGCTTCAGAACAGGGCAAAAAGATGCAGCCTGTATCGCTAATGTTTTATCACTGTACTCAGACTCGGATGAGGTGGGAGGGGAAGACAAAAATCCCCCTCGAAACAATAAAAAACCCCTTCACCAGGTAGGCATACCATGCTACTGCAACATGGGAAAGGTTTGCCTCAGAAAAAGTATACTTCGTGGTTCAAACATCTGCTATTTCTTTTTAGTCAAAGCACATCCGGAACATGCAAAAAGACAATTGCAGCATATTCTCAAATATCTGGATGCTTCTATTAGAGCAGCTTACATCTGGGAAATGAGGATTTAAAATAAAGATTGAGCCAAACCCTAAAGCCCTTAACCTGGGCAAACTTCCATTCACCAAAGTACAACAAAAAGTCAAATTCTTCTCTTTTTGTTAGGTTTATACAGATTTAAACAGATTCAACCACATTTCTTGAATTCAGATGTGTCCATCTGAAAGTTAAGACCATCTGCTGGTGCTAATGGAGAAAGAGTAAAACTCTAGCCCAGGATTATTTCAACATGAAGCATCAGGTCTGCTAAGAGTATAGCACCGAACAAGTAAAACAAGGCATTCAATTAGCAAAACAACCCTGCCATAATCTCGCTTTTCTTGAACTAGCCTGTTTCTCCCTATTATTAAACCACTTAGGAACAAGAATAAAAGGACAAAGATTATTCTTTGGAATACTAACAGAGGTGAGATATTTAAAAAGATGCTTTAAGTACTATTCTTGACATGTTTTCATTCAATCATTTCTCTATAAACACTCAAAGTCACCCTTGTTAAGATCCTGGTCACCAGAAAGCAACAACTTCTCTGGTTCTATTTTTACTCGTTTGGACACAGATGAGAAGCGCACACTTCCCTCCTCCACGCCCCAAGGCTGACTCTGCCCTCAGGCACAGGGGCATGAAACACCTCACCACAAACACCATCATGCAAATTCAGCTAGGTATAAATATGATATATCCCAGGGGACTTTGGAGAAGCATACAACTACTCTGTGAAGAAACCAAAACAAAAAGTTAGGGTATTTTTCTAGAGGGGAGAGTGATGTTCAGATGCAGAGCATCAAGGTTATAACAAGCAGAAATCAATTCTGCATGCTGCACTTAAGCTATTCCTGGAACCCTTTTTTTCCTACTTGTTCCTGAAACACAACCAGCTGCACCACCAATGAAACAAAACCCAAAGAATATCCCTCTAATAAAAGATAAAAATAATATGCTGATACATGTACATGTGCTTGCACACACCCCAGACTAAACCAGCCATACCCTTGCATCAATATATTTTAGGTAGTCCGACAACAGGCCTGGATGTCTCATGTAAAGAGCAATCAGCCTGAATTAATAATTAAGAGCAGCCGGAATTATACAATATTGCAAGCATCTCTCATCCCTATGGTAAACTTTGCTTATCTCAATATCTGGAGATCAAAAGTTGTCACTTACCATGTTAAGAGTGATGGCCAACTTTATCCTTCCAACTCTACCTTGTGATAAGCAGGTTGGTTTAGTCCCCCCGCCTTGCAAAAGTTCTAATCACTGTAGCACAATTGCGAATTAAAACTGCGTATTTTGGGCAGCAAACAAGTTATCTGCATTGCTCATCATCTTGTTGCACCTTATTCTTGCACAAACTACTGTAGTTCCAAGGCAATCACAGTTACTATTCCTGTCAGTTTGTTCTCCAGAAAAATAGTGACCTCAAACCACTGGTTTCTCTTCACAGAAATACCAAGCAAGTGTCATGATCTCACAGTGCGAGAACATAAATCTTTATAAGAATTCCAAAAACCCCAATCCCCCCAAAAAACCCACAAGAATTCTTTTGAGATATTTATACTGTTTATTCATCAGTACTACACAATACAAACTTGTGACATGGTCTGTGTAATCTTTTTCCATCATTTTATTTACATTTAAATCATGCTTTATGTAAGTTGGCATTCAGTTAAAGAGAATCCAATAGCCCTGTGTATATATCTCTTGTGCCACTGAGTCTGGATATAACCATTCAGTTTTGGACTGCTAAAATACTAAGAAAACACTGGAGGTAGTTCACAGAGTATATTATTACTGGGACAAGAAATTAACTATCTCTGTCAAGATTAAGAGATTAATTGTTTGACTAAGGCCAAGAGGAAGATTCTGTAAAAAGATATCTGAAGGGCAGAGCACACCAAGGAGGAGGGAGTGCAGTACACACTGGATTACTAAGTGAACTGACCTTATCTGAAATGAAGAAATAGTAATTTTTTTTTCTCTTCATCAGTAACCCCAGCCCCAAAACCAATACAAGGTGCGTTACTGATGGACTTACCACTGTTCAGGAATCTAGACATTACATTTGAGCAGATTAGTAGAAATTCTGTGGCAATGTATAACTTCCCATTTTGTATAAAATCCTACATGAGTGGGTAAAAGAAGGTCTACTCTCAAACAAAATCAACGGCTATAGAAAGCCTCAAAACTAAATCAAGCTTGGGAGCGCAACTTGAGCATCAGGTTTAGCCATAGCAGCTAAATCAATGTCCACACTGACGAGGAGTGAGAAACTAAAGCTGAGTAAAAAACCCAAAGGTCCTTTACCCAGAGTAGGCTGCAAAACAGGGTTGCTCAACTCACACATTACCGGCAGACTGATAAGCTAACTGAAAAACAGGTTTGCTTTCAGGTTTTTTTCAGGTCCCCAAACTTCATTAGAAGCCCACAGAAATTAATGTCACTTGGTGGAAGTAGTACCTGTTTTAACTAATTAGCAACTCCCAACGAAGAAGAAATGTGTTTTAGAAAATCTCCCAACAAGATCAGCTGAGGAGAAAAAAAAATTTGTATTTGCTAGGGTGATCCAACAGGGCTTCTCTATCTCCAACTTCTGATTCTGTGATTAACTAAAAAAGCAAAGACATAGCAAGTTACGCTAATTCATAGTGAGGAACGTAAGATGTCACATAATGACAGGTTAATACCTACAGGAAGTGAAATCTCAATGGTAAAATACCAAATAGCATGAAGTCATACATATTATGCAATCAACTCCTCTTTCTTCTAGTTTGGTCTCAAAATAAAGCAAGCAAGAAAGCAAGGAAAAAGGCACACAAAACCCTCCATCTCAATGTAAAACATTTTAAATTATTTTAGAAACAAGCAATGGCTACTATTGCCTTAAAATCTGCATGAACTCTGTAGCGATGATCTCCTAAAGGAAAACATCACCTCTTCACTCCGCCTTGCATGCAAACAACAATCCTGCTTCCTGACAGGCTGCAAATTTCAACTTGCCTTGAGAATACAAATTTTCGAAAAAAGAAATATATTTATTTCATTAGAATTCTAGGTTAGAATAAGAGATGACTTCAAAGTGAGCATAAGGACATTGAACTCTGCGAAATCCTGGATTTCAGTTTAAGCCATTAGAAAGATACAGCAAATCACAAGTTCCAGTCCCCAACCACCACTGTACAGAGACACATTTCTCAGATACAGTTTCCGCTTGGGCTCACCTCTAATTTGTATGATTAGTGCAATGAATATATGCAACAATACTCATCTGGGATTTGGTTTACTGAATAGAAATATGCTGCTCAGAGAGAGATACTAATAATGAGTTGGTCTTTAGATCAATACCTGCATCCATCTGTGGACATTAAAATAAACAACAATCTGTAGCTGCTTATTAGAATTTAATATCACATTCTGTCTTTGGCAGGAGCAGCATTAAAACCTATTGATTAGTATAGCTTCATAGCTTTTTTTAATGAAAATACAAGTTCTAAATACACTGTCAGATGCATGCCTTAATATTAGTCTCCTTTATTATTATTATTCTTTCACCGTATTTCCTCCATTTTCTACTTCCTCATATCTCTATAAGGTTTTCCTTCATTACTGCTTTTTAAACCAGAGTGGCAGGTCTTCAGCCACTTTCACCTGCAAAATCTAATGGAAGTGCCCCATCTATGAATTTGACAACTTCTCTTGTAGGCACCGTTTCAGTTTCCCCTTTTCATTCATCAGTTTCACAGCATCCTCTGCCATCCCAGCTCTTAGTCCTTTCCCTACATCAGTGTAAATCAAAATCACGGAGAAGACATGATTACTGAATTCAAATTTTGGCTGACATTTCAGAAAAAAGCTACGTCATGAACCACAAACATTCTCAGCTTTTGCTTGTAACCTCCTTCCCTACCCATTTTCCACACCAAAGGTTAGTAATAGCCAACCTGTGGCTTCAGTACCTTACACGTCTCCCGAGTAACTCAAGGGCAGCTCCGTGGCTGGAGCTAAGCAACAGAACCGACAGGAAGAAATAACAAACCTGCACAAGCTCGGCGACCTTGGGACGCAGGCACAGTGCCACCCTAGTTGCTTCTCTGTCACTAGGGAGCCACTGGCACCTTCCCGGAGCACACTAGTCCTCCCTGGCCCTTTCCCATTCACTGCTCAAGAAATGGGCTTCATTGGCTTTCAGCTAAATGAAAATTCTGGTTAACAAGCCACATGTCAGCTGGCTAACAACGAGCAAGCAACAAATTTTAAGATGTTGTACAGGGAGAACACAGATTTAACCACTCTCTACACAAAAGCAAAAATTTTTCAAAGGTATTTTTAACAGAAAAACACAAGGGAGTTTTGTTCATGTCTTTGGAAGTTGACAACAATTTAACTTAACTTCTCAAATAAAATACACCAGTTCTCTATCATTCAAATACTCAATACAAATATATACAAGATCTCAATAAATTATCACAATTTCCTTTTATTTATATAAATTACAATCATTTTTATCCAATCCAAACTTCAAATTAATTCCAGACTGCGTACTCATTTACAGTGAAATCATTAAATCATCCACTGTCTTCACACACTTGGTTAAAAAGAAGTCAAGATTCATTCTTAACAGCTTCAGAGATATCCTGTTTCTTCCTTAATTGACTTTTAAGGTGTTCTGAAATGCAGAATTTTCTTTAGGAAGTGGGGGGGGAAGAGTAATCTTTTTCCTCTGTTTGTCCAGAGTTCAACATGGCTAAAAGAAAGACTTGAACAGACTCGCTACAAATTTTATTCCAGAATAGTATTGTGGAATATTAGGCAGGAAAAAAATGTGTGATTAGGATATTACAAAAATGAAATACTACCTATTATGTACTTATTTACAAGATTTCTAATTTGCTTCACAAACAACTTAAGAGGCTGATCATAAGCAAGACAGGAAATACCAAGAATGGTGACCATCATCCACAAGCAAGCTAATGGGAAACAGAATTTGCAAGAATACAGAAAACAGCACAAATTAATTTAATTGAATCCTGTAGCACCAGAATTTAGCTATATTTGGAAATGAGAGGTAAGATAAGATCCCAAGAAGGAATATAAAGAACTCCAGACCTTTTTCCATATCACAGCTGTCTTGCCAGGAGACTTTCCTGGACTATCCTGTCTCAAAGAAAACATTATCACACAGGTGATACGACATGATGAGAATAAAACATATTTTGACCTGGAGAAGTTAAGAGAATCTTAACACTGACTATAATTTACTTGCCTTTGTCTCCAAACATACTGGGTTTCTGTGGCAGGGTTTTGGTAGCAGGGTGGGGTTTGCAGGGGTGGCTTCTGATAAAAAGTTGCTAGCAGCGAGCCAATACCAGCCGGCTCTATGGCGGACCCACCGCCGGCCAAGGCCGAGCCAATCAGTGACAGTGGTAGCACCTCTGGGATAACAGATTTAAGAAGGGAAAAAAAGTTGTGGGGCTCAGTAACAGCAGCCGGAGAGAGGAGTGAGAACATGTGAGAGGAAACAACCCTGCGGACACCAAGAGCAGAGATTCCCCTGCAGCCTGTGATGAAGACCATGCTGAGGCAGGCTGTCCCCCTGCAGCCCATCGGGGTCCACAGTGGAGCAGATATCCACCTGCAGCCTGTGGAGGACCCCACGCCGGAGCAGGTGGATGCCCGAAGGAGGCTGTGACCCCGTGGGAAGCCCGCGATGGAGCAGGCTCCTAGCAGGACCTGTGGAGAGAGGAGCCCACGGTGGAGCAGGTTTTCTGGCAGGACTTGTGACCCCATGCAGGACCCACACTGGAGCAGTTTGCTCCTGAAGGACTGCATGCCGTGCAAGGGACCCACGCTGGAGCAGTTCGTGAAGAACTGCTGCCCGTAGGAAGGACCCACGTTGGAGAAGTTTGTGGAGGACTGTCTCCCGTGGGAGGTACCCCACGCTGGAGTAGGGGATGAGTGTGATGAGTCCTGCCCCTGAGGAGGGTGAAGCGGCAGAAACAACGTGTGGTGAACTGACCGTAACCCCCATTCCCCGTCGCTCTGTGCCGCTGGAGGGGGTAGGCAGAGAATCCAGGAGTGAAGTTGCACCCATGAAGAAGGGAGGGGTGGAGGGAAGGTGTTTTCAGATTTGATTTTATTTCTCATTACCCTACCCTGGTTGACTGGCAATAAATTAAGTTCATTTTTCCCCAAGTTGAGTCTATTTTGTCTGTGATGGTTAAGTGGTTGAGTGATCTCTCCCTGTCCTTATCTCGACCTGGGAGCCCTTTGTTATATTTTCTCTCCCATGTCCAGCTGAAGGGGGGAGTGATAGAATGGCTTTGGTGGGCACCTTGGCATCCAGCCAGGGTCAACCTATCACACTGAAATAGGCATGTATGCAATGTAATTTATTTCACACAAACTGACTTTGATTTACTCTGATGCAGAGAAAGGACTAAGAGCTGGGATAGCAGAGGATGCTATAAAACTGGTGAATGAAAAGGGAAACTGAAAAGGTGCCTACAAGAGAAGTTGTACAGCTGAGACAAAGCATTAAGGACTATTCTTGAGTGAGAGTTGCAATGAAACAGACAATTGTTTCTATTACAGCTTGCAAAAATGTAAGCTAGGTAACTGAAAGATATTTACTACAAACTAATCCAACAAATCTAATTCTTCATATTCCCCAAGACAAGATCTGTGTTCTGAAAATTAGAGATGGCAAATGCTAAAAAAACCCACAGAAAATTCATGCTTAATATGATCTCAATCCATCACATTAATTTTGCTAAGACAAAGAGAAAATTGGTAGAACATAAATCAAAATAAAACATGTCCTGAAGAAATTTTTTTGCAAGTATTCTCACCTCATAGGGAAAACCATGATCCCCGTAAAGCATTAGTTCAACTCTTTAAAAGCTGGCTGTTTATAGAGAAACAAGATTCCCTAATGCCATCAACACTCCCCAAAAGACGCTACTCATATTAGCCCTAATGGTTCCAGTGAGATACTGTCCTACAGAGCTATACAGCACAAGCTAGTAGGACCCATTTCTGGTAGTCAGTGAGCTAGGGTGGAATCTAGTGCACCTTTGTGGCCTAATCTCCAAGACTACTGACTTCTGGGAATGTGGATGCTTCAATTTCTGATGACTGATTTGCCAAATTCAGACCTTTTCCAACTCCCATTGAACTAATCAATTCAGAAGACAGAAAAACAACAATAAAAACCTACTCTGTGTGTTCTGAATTAGCCTGTAGATGAACATTAAAGCTGTGAAGACAAGGACTCAGAAATTCAAAGCCACCAGAATTAAGCCCTTGCTAACCCCTTTCCTGCATGAGCTGTCTTCCTCTCGCTGCAGGCTGGCTAAGGCCATGATCCTCCCAAACCAAAGCCTTCTCACACTCGGGTCCTTATCCACACACACACACGCCCCACCACCACCACCACATCACCCAGTGCTCCTTCTCCACTCTCCAGCTACAACACTCTCTAGTTGCCCAGGGCTCTTCATCACCTCCTCTTCTTCACTATCTGTCTCGGGTTTTTACCCCACAAAAAAAAACCCTGTTCCTTAATACCAAGGTGCCCCCCCTACCAAATTGCCATCCTCTTTCCCATCACTAGGCCTTAATTCTAGTCCCCTTGCTCATCACAACCTACCTGTCAGGCCAAATGAGTCTAACCAAGTTGTTCTTCATATTTGCCCAACTACTTCCCCATTCCAGCATATTTGTCTACTCCAGACCTCACTGATTTCCCCAGCAAGTACCCAGTCCCAAGTTTTTAGCCGCTGGAAGGTGACAGAAGGTCTAACCAACATTTAAACAAAGACTATTAAAAAAAAAAGTCAAAGCTCTTTATTGTCTCTGCTTGCTAGTAAGCACAGGCCATCCAGAAAATCTCTAGCTGGTTTTAGTGTCACTATGGTACAAGTACCTGCATCCTTCTGGATCTGTACCAGACCTCTTCATGAACCATCAAAGCACGCTCTCACCAGACCCACTGGTAACAGTGGGACCTTGCTAAATCGTTAAGTGCTAGAAAGAAGTTTTCTTGACCTTCAACCAGAGCTCAGAAAAAGAAACAGAAGAGAAGTAACATCTTTATCAGAGTGTGCGTGGGTGAGATGAGAAATAGAAAAGACAGACATCTTTGTTTCCTTCTCTGACAAAAGTAAATTGAGCTTAGATTCAGAAGATGCCCACTGAGAACATGTGTCCTTATGCCATATGCATCTGCAAATATTTATGTTGTACTTTTTGAGTTTATGTCATTTGTGCCTGCATACAGGAGGTCTTAAAACAGACCGAAACACTAACAAGTAATATATGAGCCAAAATAGTTTTGGACTGGGATGCGTTTCATTCAAAACCTGAAACATAAAATACTTATCACATGAGTTAAGAATAACCTCCATTAATCTGGATGACCTTATTGCAGTATTTTACAAAGAACAAAGATTTCTGAGCTATATAAGACTTCAAACACTGTCTTCTCACTTGGCACATTTAATGTAAAACCCAAACCAATCCTCCTCTTCAAATAACACTCCTCTCCCTCCTTCCGCCTGCTCCCCCCTCGCCAGGTACAACCCTTTTCTACTCCAGCTTTACCAGTATCCATCACCCCCAGGCACTCTGGAAAGGAGACAAAAGCTGGGAGGCCACGTGAAGGCCAGGTGGCTATAACTGTGGTAAGAACTAAAGCCATTACCTGTGGGGAAGTTATACTTGATCCATCTCTTCATGTCTCACTCACAAGAGCTACAACTGCTACCCCTGCCCCTTCCACCTATTGCCCCAGTATGGAAGTAGGCGCGAGTGTGGATGAAGATTAAATGATAAATGGAGGAACAGCACCTTTAAGAAAAGATCATCATGATGGTATTATTTGCATGAACCCTTCTGAACACAAGTCTCCTAAACCAAAATTAAGATAAACTGGAGAAGAGTTTGTAGCCTTTATGAAGGTCAGGGAGTTCCCAAATCTTGTGAAAACTACAATTTCCCATGGATAGGGGCAGTTTGAAATATAAACAGTAAGAAGGCCTTCCTACATTCTTCCTGCTCTGCAGTAGTACAAGAACATTGTCTTCAGTAGAAAAGATCTTTTTTTTGTCTGCAGTACTTTGAACTTGAAGAACAGACATCTATGGCCTAAGACCAAACAAATTCATAGCTAGGGCTACTTTAAAATTTCAGAAAGCTAGCAAAGACAATGGCAAATGCCCTCAAAACAAGTCATCTACAGAAGCTACCTTTACATGCATAGAACAGGAGGCTTAAAAGCTTCCCTGAAATTGAGTTTTGCTTGCATTTTTATGTGGAAAAAGATATTTTCTCAGATATCGGTAACCTACAGCTCACAGACAGGATGCAAAGTCCAAATTACAATCTGACTAGCTTGAGTTCCTCCTCCTGCCTCTTGTTGCCCCTTGCTCACCCCCACCAGCTTAACTCTGCCTCCCCCAGATGCCGTTGCGGCTCATGCTACTCTTGCTACTCTTCTTTTGCACTGTCCAACAAAAACTGCTAATTCTACCCAGTGAGGCAGAAGAAGGGGCGCATATCCATATGGCCCCTACTGAGACACAGGAAAAGATCTGAATTCCCGCAACAGGATACATGAGAGGCATTAAGTTAGGTTGGGTTGTGGTAAACTACCACAGCTCTCTGACCCCAAAATCTAAGCTCCTCAACCAGTATCAATACCTAAGTGGGTGCACATGCTGCACACAGCCTGCATCTTCAGTATCTGCACAGTTCATTTGTGGCTTCCCCATATTTCAAATACCATGCTCAGTGTTAGTTGCTCACCATTAAAAGAGTTCAAATATTATTTTGCATTAGGATTTTTTAATGACTATTGAAATAAACTCTGGGAAACCAGATCTGAAAATGTATTATAACAGAAAGCTAGAACTTTAATGGAGACAAGCCATTATTACTAATAAATTATACTCTGGGTAACGTCCGATGGATGAAAGACAAAAATCTAGACACAGGCATTAATTGTATTTTTCTTAATCTGCAACTTGAGTTAAAAATAAAAGGCTCACCATTATGACTTAAAAACTTCAGCTGCACTAATATAGCCAAATGTAAAAATGAATATGATGTAAAACAGATTTTAAAAAGGATATTAAAAGAATCACAACTACAGTTCAAATCTCACATGATTTCCCATGCTGACACTTCAAGAGGTTTGCCAATGCCAATGTGTAAGTCCTTCTCTGTCCAAAATCTACCTTTTTAATATTAGCCATTAACAAAATTCATTGTGGTGTTTTGCTTTGGTGGATTTTTTGAAAAAGATATTTGATAGTTTTCACATACAATACTGTAACAGATATTCACCGTCAGCCACCTCCAGGACAGCTGTTTTTTAAAATGAATGTTATTTCAATTACGAGGTTTCTTTTTGGTGACTCTTGTGAATATAAATATGTTCTGATTAATTTTACAGATCTGCATGAAGTGGAAGGGTTTGTGAAATCTCTACAATATTACATTCGTGGCTCAAATGAAGAGAAGCTCTGAATAAGTATACCATCTACGGAAGCTTAGTGAAGTTTGACGATCATGACATCAGTAAGTACTGATATACTACACTGACAAAGCACAGGAGACTTACTGGTAGACGATGTAAGAAATAAAAAGTAACCCAAGGGAAAAACATCAATGATGAAATATAAATGTCATCAATATGTAATTTTGACTCATAAAAATCTTGTTTCTGATTTGAATACTTTAGACAACTTCTGTTCAACAATGCTAGAGATACTGTACCTCAGTTTTATAAATACCCTACCACAAAGAAACACTTTAATAAGGATCTATTCTGTTTGATATTCAGGACCTGAACTTTTACCTGACACCGTGCTTTTACCTGCTCACAAAACCATGTATTATGTTTCTAGTTTAATATTACAGATTATTTGCATGCTACATATTGTAACTGCTTTGTTCCACTGTTCTCAAGTTAAACAGGTGAGATTCTACCTACTTCCTAGAGTTATTGTCAAGTTTTATATGAAGCTATTTTTCATGTTCTTTTTGATAGCTTAACCCTGAAATTAATTCAGTTAGATAAAATAATTGCATTTAGTCAACATTTCATAGCCTTACTTACCTCAGTCCAAGCAAAAACCTGCCCGAAGACATAGTAAAATGAATCATTCAAAACTACCTGCAATATGAAAAAGTAGAAAAGCTTCCTCTAGAAGAAATTAAACCTGATCCTCTAATTGACTTGCACTGAAGAAAATTACCCTTTTAATGTCAAATGAAAGTGTTACAGAAGAATTAATTTGGGAATTCAATAAAGATATAAAAAGGAGGAGGGAGAGGGTAGAGGACAACTTTGTTTTGCGACATTCACCGCTGAAGTTAGTCAACGGACAAACCATAAAGCCTCTTCTGTCTGCGCTGTACTAATACAAGAGACCTATGAATTACTGCGGGCACCAGGCATAAGCTTTCCCCTCACTTCGACAGCCTCCTGCTGCCTGAAGAAGGGACGATGAGCCATTTTAGGAGGAAGGAGCCTATGAACTGCAAGATGAAAGCAAGAAGGTCTGTGAGAAGGGGAGGAGCCTTTGCTATCCAATTATCACTGCCTGTTAGGAATGTGTTACTGAGATACTGTAGGACAGCTGGAGCCCAGGCCCTTGTCTTGTTCCGTAATGCACCAAACACATAATTTCAGTCACAACAAGTGAAGCCTGCTTGTAATTAAACTAGCATCTGTTGATACTTAATCCATTTATTCAACTCCTAATACATGCAAGTTTTTTGCATTTAATCTCTTATCCAGAAGGATGTTCTTTGACCTGTGCTTTGGTGTTAGGCAAGTCAATGTTGACTAATCTTAAGTACAACCTTAGGCCTCCTATGCTTTGGAAATTTTTTTGCCCTGGGATTCTTATTTTTCAGTATATCAAATGATACAAAGCTAGAAGTTCACCTTACTTGTTAATCTTTATCAGTTCTCCTACTTCTAACAGAAATATTGCATGCTTCCTTTAGTCTTCAGAAGTTGCATTCCCTGACCTCCAGGGATCATAAAAAGCAAGTAAATTAAAATTGTCAAAAACTTATGTATTAGGTTTGTACCCTGTTGCACATGAGCACATTATTACAAACAGGGTGGGTGGAAGGCGATAAGAAACATTCTGTATGGTTTTCACAAATTTTATATTCCTTTCTGACAACAGGATTTCTCTTTCAACATCTTCTTTCACTACAAGTTTGCCAGGGGACATTTGTAGGTATGCTTAAGGGCTAAACTTTAATTCTATTTTGGATTTTTTTGGTAGGACGGTTAGAAGCTAGGTAAAATGAGAAAAGACAATGACAACAGAGATAATTTAGGCAATCAGCCTGTGATGCACAAATCCTGTTATAGAATGGGAGCCACCACAAGAACAGTCAAAGTACTAACTCAGGATCAATAAAGATATTGTAAAACAAGCCAAAGATTTCTGAAAAGCTAGGACAATAACCAAACGCATAGCTCACAGAACATTATTCTCAATACCCTCGCCCTACTCCTAAAATGAAATAAATAGGACATAACAGTCCACTGTAATTGTTAATAAGATTATATACATCAGAAACTATGAAAAATGCATTTTGCAAATGAAAGATGGCTGAAAATCAGCATTATCCAATTAATTTGGAAGAGCTTTACCTTGAAAGACATGCTCCACTTTCGCGCTTTAAGGAAAAGTGAAAATTGCATTGCTTTTCTTTTTACTTTTTTTTTCTCTTTCTTTTTAAACTGCCTTCATTGCATCATGCAGTATAAAGATTACAGCCACAGGCCTACAGAGAACTAT
This sequence comes from Pandion haliaetus, assembly GCA_013401275.1. NCBI lineage: Eukaryota > Metazoa > Chordata > Aves > Accipitriformes > Pandionidae > Pandion > Pandion haliaetus. The sequence continues at coordinate 107,207 of VYZV01007291.1, read as the reverse complement.
GTTAACAGGTGGGAACATGTTTGGAAAAGTCACTAGATTACCTGCACCTGCAAATTATGCACTTAAAATAAACAGATGGCAATTCAGCTTTGCACTGCAAAACCTCCTCCCCACCCCCTCCCCAAATAGTTGGGTAATGTATTCATTGTATGTTCATTCTGTGTCTCCAAGTATACAGCTGAAAATAATGGGAAATTTTCTTTGAGACTGGAAAACATGTTTAAGTGCTCTGTTTATAGGGTCTTAAAATACACATAGAAAAATTGGGGTGTTATTTAAAAAAAACCCAAAACATCAATAGTCTCAATGCAAATTCCTGTGGAGCTCCACAACATGGATTGTCAACTGCTTGTCAGAACTATGCCGCAAAATCTTACAACAAAATTCTGCAGGCTTTTGTAAAAGTATGTATCAAATAATTGTACATCACAAATTTGAATAACTGTGACAAACTGATCCCTTGGAGTTTAAAAATACTAGCAAACATTATTACATTTCTAAACAAAATTTTGAGAGCTGGCAATAATGTGCCTTCATGGGCATGGTGCAGGACAGGGCCCAAACTAACATAAATTCCTGTTTAGCACTGCGCTTGCTAAGAGTCTCTGCATTCAGGAGGTTTCAATTAAAGAAAGAGGAATTTAGGAATCCTATTTAATGACAGTTCTGGTCTGTAAATACAATTGAACAGACCAGCTCTTGTTCAAGAACTTAGTCTTACCAAAAAAAAAAAAAAAAAAAAATTTCTAGGTTTGTAACATTTTCTTCCAAATGCATCTCCAATCTCCTTTCTTCTGTTTTCTTTCTTCTGTGAAAGACATGTATAAAAACCTGTATTAATATCATAAAGACTTACTTCCTGCATAGGTACCCAAACCCAGATAAACAAATACACTGGACAGAAATAACACTGAAAATACGAAAAAAGAAACAAAAATCCTTTCTGTTTATCCATTCTCCACCAAAGGAAAAAAAAATAGAGAAAAATATCAATACTGGAAATCCTCAGGAAAAAATACTGTTGAATAGTTAACATGATTCGTTAGCATTTCCTCTACTCTACCACTCCTCACAAAAGTACAATGGATGGAGTCTTCCTACCACCAATGACCTGGCTTTGTACTACCTATACACACACAGGGGAAGTCAGAAGGCTACTCAGCTTTCCAAGCCAAATTCTGTTTTCTGCTCCTGAATGATAATCAATAAACTGAAGCCAGAGCCCAGCAGAATCAAAGGTTGGCAGTCAGCTATTACCTCTGGCTCTTGAGGGCTGGAAATGCTGTAACAGGGCACCGTGCTTGCCCAAGCAAAATGGGGGGGAGAGCAAGGATTTTTACTTGTTCTCTCTAGAAACCGATGGTTGACTTTAAAGCAATCGGACAATTTCCACAGAGAAATCCATAAGCATATGCAGGACCACTCAGTCCTTCACTGCAGGAGGGAAACCCTGCCTGCTCCACACAAAAGGGAAAGAATTAGTCTGGATGATGGGTTTTCTCATCTATTTCTTTAATTGTTAATGTGGCCAGGAAGGTTTTCTTTTCAGCGGGGTTTCTAAGGTAATTAATTCATGCCACCTGTCAGCACCTTCTACTACTTCTAAATGGTAGGGCAAGCTGTGAGCACACCTAGGTGCGCAGCTGGTGATGCCACCTTTGTTCTGGTCACCCCCGGAGGGAATGGGACCGTGCCAGCCACATGATGCAGCAGGTTAGCAATGACAGCTAGTGAATAGCCTGCGTAGTGTCAGAGCCACACGTCTGACAGCTCTACTGGTGATGCCTTGCTGTTATTCAGCTGCTCTGCAGCAATATATTTTACTGGGATTTTTATTGCCAGCATGGTAATTTAAGTCTGGTAAAAAGTTTCTTGGGCCAAAAAGAGGAGACAGGCCTGAATTAGCTCAACCCATTGACTACATAAATTTTAAAAAATACTATCACCAGCTGGAAAAAAAACTCTGGGTGGAGATCTCCAATGAAAATCTTCATTGGGCACAAAAGACAACAAAACAGTAAAGATCCATAAAATCATGCACATGGGGGGGTGGAAGAAATTTAAGAAGATGTTTAAACCAAGAGATAAAATAATGTTTATCCTTGATACTGGAAGAATTAATAAATAAAGCTCATCTAGTAGCAAAAGCTTCTAATCAGTTCTTGTTTCAGGAGAGGTAGCACCAGAAGAGCACATATATAGGGAAAAGAAGAAAAAAAAAAAAAAAGAACATTGTCAGCCTCTTTTGGATTCTATGCAAAATCTTACAACAGCTCTGAAGAGAAGAAAAACAGAGATAGAAAGGTGTAAAACTCAGGTTTACCTAAACCAGACCCACAGAATATGGTTCTTAACCAGTCTAGACAATTGCAGTCTTTGTTTCTATTTCAGCCTCACTAAAGTGGCTGATAATATATTACATGGGAAATTAATTAAAACAAGGTTTAAAAGTACAAAATAGAAGTGGCTACAGAGGAAGTGATCTGAGTAATGCTGGAAGTACTTTCCAGCTTCAGAAAGGTCATTAGCAGAGTTCCTCAAGGACAGATCTTGGCATGGGCCTTACTATTTTTCTAGTTGACTTGGTGATTAAAATATGAGTGATAATGAAGCTTGCTAATAACACAGAGCTGGGAAGTACACTTAATACAAAGAAAAACTAGCCTCCCAGAAGAACTGCATGATCCTGAGGACTGAAAGAACAGGAATGGGATTACATTTAGTTACTGAAAAAGAATAACTACATACTTAATACCAACAAAACAAGCTGGTGTAAATGTGGCTCAGTGACCATAAACAACAGTGTTTGCTCTATTAGCAGATCAAACAAAACCAGTATGACATAGCTGTACTGGAAGAGAGTGTGGAGTAAAAGACAACTTGACTGGTACAGGAAATAGGTATGCAGTTACACCAGTCACTGGTAAAACCTCATCTAGACAGGCGTGTACAAGTTTTGGTTATCCTTCTTCAATCCAAAGTAAGGCAGAGGATTAGTAAAAGACTTGGGGAACAATAAAAGAGTTCAAATTGTTTAGTCAAACAAAAGACAGAGAAAATACCAGGTGTCCATAAACATGTAACAGGCAGGAGAGTAAAGCCAAGAGTGAACAGGGAACAAAAGCTATTTATGCTAAAGAAATATTTTTTTTTGCACCGCAGTAAAAAAAGGCACAGGTTGGCTATGAAGAAATTTTCATTAGGAGTTAACAGGGTTTTACCCTTGGAAGAGCGATGGAAGGCCTGGAAAAGCATTCCCAAGGAACTTGAGAGAAGGGCAAACAAAAGCTAGATTTTAAAGTGGAGTCTGGTATGTTTGTGTGGAGACCATATGTTGCCTCAATCTGGGCTAGCAGAACACATTTATGAATCAGAAGGTCCCCAAAGATACCAGCTTTATGCCTGGTCTAGTTCAAACCTACCTAAGAATGCACAAAGACGGGCTATCACAAAGCACACTTTAAGTGCAGTGCTGATACACAAGCTAACATAAACCAACAGATGACAGACTTTAGGGAACACATGTAGACAGCTGAAGGAGAGAAAGAGAGTTTTCTTTTTTTGTTCTTTTCCTTTTTTGGCAGTAAGATCGGCTGATGTTTTACCACAGAAAGTGTCTCTAAGTGTACCAGGTTATCATGGCTCTGTTTATAGCACCCTCGTTTGCAGTAGTTCCTGGCACTTCATGCATTTTTCATAGCTGTTTCTTGTTAATACATACTGTATTCCTTGGAGTGCCAACAAAAATGGCACTTAGTTGTTACTAGCGTTTTGCAACTTTATTTTAACGACAAAACAAGTAGCAAGAAGAGCACCTTCTGAAAGTCTTACAGGACTACAACTTATTTGTGGTGAAAGAAACCTGACAACTTAACAGCATCCCAAAAGAACAGATGGAAATACAACTTTCAGTGCCTAGTCACTGAGCCACTGATAACCATAAAGGTTTTTAAAAGCAGATTTCCTTTCTTACTTGTGCACACAAACATAGAGTTCTATGGATATGCATTAAAACACGTTAACACCACATTTCTATGAGCAAAACTAGTTATTATACACAAGCAAATGCCAAGCCGCACGCATAATTTGGTCTCTGGCCTGAAAATTATTGTTTTGCATATAAAAAACGGCTATTTTCAGAAGCAAGAATCCAAAAAATTGATACAGCAGTGAAGGAGGCACCCTGACCCTACAGACAGTTCAGTATGAAGCACTCTTAACAAGCAAATCTAAAGATGCACTACTCCGTTTACATAAATCCTTCCCTTTCAAAGCTTTGTTTCNCGCGCTCACTTTCATGTTCTCCCTCTCAACTTCAGTATAAATTTACCTTTTTCTCCACATACGTCTGTCTGGTCCCTGACTATATATCTCATGTCATCACAGAAGGGCAAAATTCATAGTTCCTCTCACAGGCTGCAGCCTTCTCCACCAGAAAAATAGAGTAACAGCTAGTGAATCTACTGTCAGATACCCTTGATCAAATCAGGATACGTAAGATACATGATTTAGTACTTTCTAAAAATTAAGGTGATTCCTTTTTCACTGCTTAGCTGTGTTTGGCTTAAATGTAAATTCAGTTTGAGGTTTTGCATATATCAAATCAAAGCAACATGTTTACAGAAAAACATTCTAATCAGCCTATGCTAGCATGCAAACCTCTTTTAAGCTACACAGAAAGAAGGAAAAAAACCCCAAACAATTTCTAGCAAAGACTTAGCTTCCCAGTAGAGACAAGGCTAAGGAGTCCCAAGAGCATTGCAGCCGTAGCTGCATTGGTTTATCTCATTTCAGAACTTCACAATTGTCCAGATAAACATGTTCTGTTTTTCAAAAACAGTAACATGCAAGACTCACAAAGCAAGTAAGTGTTTAAAAATTCTGCAGGTTTCCTCCCTCCCTGAGATCACTGAAATAAATCCACCTTCAAGTTTTGCCTTAAAACGTTCATACTTTAAAAAGCTAGAAATGAGAAGGCAAAGTTAACTTACTATTATGAAATATTATTAAAGAATGCTTATAATAAAACATACAGAAAGGGAAACAGAAGACCCGAGAAAGAAGCAACTTTTCTCTCTTTGAACAAAAAAAAGTAAACATCAATAAATTAATTTCCAAATTTTTAAAAATTCTGTAAGAATCAAAGTTTCAGGCATGTACAGCATTTTATTAAATTTAAATTGATCCAGTGATATAATATGAAACACAGAACAAATGCGCTTGCATGAATCCTTGTAGTTGGTGTAAGACAGCACCACTTAATTATTTTTACATGTCCTGGAAGAAGAAACTTAAAGACCTAATTGCTGCACTAGTACAATAAGGTCATAACCCAGTGAGACATGAGTTGACTAAAATAATGTTCCCAAGAAAAATCAAATTTCCTGAAAAATACAAGAATGTAGTTAATTTATAAAAAGTATCTCTACGTGGTCATGACATTGTTTTCTTTTTATAGTTGTTACAAAGCATAAGAAAGAGCATACTTCTCTTAAAGCCAAAAGTAAAATACAATTCAGAGACATATGACAAAAGTGAGCAGACTCTTCCCTGGGCAAGCGAACCACTGAACACCATCACTGGCTGGCTGGGGCTGGCAAGACTGACCATGATTTTAACAAACCAGAGAGCCGCTGACTCATAAAATGAGAATGTATTTGACACTGGCTGACTGCCTAATTCAGAGCTCACTGCACCCAGCAACCTCGGGTTCACTGTGAAATACAGTCAAGACGGAAGAACAGGACAGATCACCACTGCCCTAAGCAGCAAACCACGATAACTCAAACAGCCGCCATGCGTGACTGATGACAGAGGAGCCAGGACCTCTCTCCACTGAGGATGTGGCAGGGTTTGTCACACCTGTGACACCCAGCACACCCCCAGGATCGGCGGGAGGGAAGCCTCCCTGAGCTGCACGCCAACAGCCCCGAGGAGCCCAGGGCTTGGGCTGGAGAGCCGGGAGAGGTTCTCTGCGCCAGGACGGCAAGCCCCCATCTCTGCTGAGCTGATGGCCACGCACATCGGCTCCACAGGTGCTCAGCCCCAGGCACCAAGACCCTGCACCTGCTGAGGGACCGCCATCCTTGCTGGTGACAGCCCCCCCAGCTCACAGCCACCCCACCACATGCAACACTGGGACCATGTCTCAGGGACCCCATCCAGCCCAACATGGGAAGCACAAGGTGGTGGTCTGAGTCAGGCAGTTGCTCTGCTTCGCTTTTTAAAGTCACCCCTCCCATAGCAACTCACACCACTACTTTGATCAAATTTTGATAAGCCAGTCCTAGACTGTCACAGCCATTACTCGTTCTCCACCGTTCATCATGGAGACATCGCATACCGAGGGGGGGGGGGAGGAGGAATGACAGCAGCAGGAATGCAGACCACTGAGCATCTCAGAGACCTCTGTGGACCACAGAGCCCAAAGAAGGATACATGATGGAGAGAAGAGTAGGAACAGGGAAGGAAAACATATTCAGGAATAGCTTTTAGGATGAAACAAAAAATACACTAGCATGATAGACACCTTTTTTGTTTGTTCGTTTGTTTGCTTGGGGTTTTTTCCATTTTTTCTTTTTTAAATGCAAGCCAGAATCAGTTGATTCCCAAGGTAGATGGGTTTGTACCTTGGGCAAATTGCAACAGGTAAGAATATTTACCATGGATCCTTCCACAATTTCAGTCATCGCTGGGAAAAGCACATTACTCTGAACCACACTAGAGGCTGATATAAGTCACAAAGCCAGATCACTATCTCCACAGTAACACCCTTCACCCCCCCAAAATCAAAAAAAAAAAGCCCAAAATACCAACTTCCATCCCCAACAATTTCCAGATGCATACACTTCCCCAGTCCCTCCTTTCAGCACCACCCCACATTCGTCACTTTCAATGTCTCTTCTTGGGTGTCTGGTCATCTCAAATTGAGGCTCTTTGAAACACAGTAAGTATAACCTTTGTCTTCTGGATTTCCATTTCTGTTTTCACAGCCTGTTAATTTGGACGCGATCTTTGATCCTCTATTTCTACACCCCTTCTGCTACATTCAGTCTTTTATGGAAGTCCTGTCACTTCCTTCCCTGTCATTTCTAGGATTCACACATTCTTGCTGGCCACCATGACTAACATACTTTCTACTGAGAGTGTTATTTGCTATTTTTATTATCGGTCTCCCAGCTGGCCTAGCTGGCTGTCTTCTTCATCTTCCTAGCCTCCTTCCAAACATCATTCATCTCTTTGAACCCATCTACTCGTTGTCTCATTTCTCAAAGAAACAGACAGTGATTTCTTCGCTCTTTTCTATAAACACCTCCTACCCCATCTCTCACTTTACTAACATCTTCCTTATTCTCTGTATTCTCACCTTTCATATTCCATTTGCCTTCTTTCCTATTCTTCGCTTAACTGCCCTTATCTGCCTGCCTTAAAATGCTTCATAAAATGGGCTTAAAATACCCTGAAACACACAATCTCATTACAACCACATTATTATATAATTATATTCCCCTTAATGATTCTCTCCTGTGACATTCAGCAGGTCGGTAAATTAACACTCCATTTGTATTTCTTCAAATGTAACTCAATTTGCTTCCAACGACGACGACTGTTTCTCTGGAGTCACACCAATACAATCCCTATAACCCATGGCTCAGAAAAATGGCAAGCTTTGAAGGAGACCAGCTCCGACACGAGGGCATGTGGTTTCTAAAGAGGAAAGGCAAAACACCAACAAAGTTACAGCTTCAGACAAATATTTATTCTTCTGAAATCTGTCCAAAACAACAGTCATCCATCTTGGTACTTTGATCCATCCCGGTTCTTCACAAGAGCCTCACACAGAAAAAATGTTACACATACATAAATACGATTAACTTCTGTATACATTAACAGGAAGGAAAATCATGCGTAATACTTATCTAAGTACTGGACACTTTACTATTCATCAACATGTACACTAAGATCCACCACAGAAAACTGGCTATGTGGCAGCAGGCACTTGTCCTGCTCAGGCAATCTCTTCAGGCAAAGTAAAGTAATTATGTTTCCCCATTGTTGCCAAAATGATGAAATAAATTTTGTAACATAAACAGAAGGATCAGCCAGTGCACAATAATGCTAAAAGGATAGAAAATATCTATATCCCCATGCAACTGAACAAAATAATCCAGTATTTTACTGTGGACTAAGGAAATCTGTTTATCTTTAGCTGAAAGAGTTTAATTTCACCCACCAGGTACTTTAAATATACTTTCAAATGCCTCCTGTGTGTGTTCACATACCCACTAGTTATGTAAAAAAGATATCTATTCCCACCACGAGACCTGAATTTTTACTATTCTGCTCTCCCACTGTTGTTTCAGAGACAGGATTTCCACACCCTTTCTCTCCAATGCCACCTGGGAGCATAACTCAGGGTAAAACTCTTCCACCTACCAATTCTACTACTGAAGCAAACTGTATCTCTGCTAGAGATTATTAGCGTTTACCACAAAAGGAAATAAGAGAACTTCATGTAGTAAAACTAGGTACATCTACACTCTCACATTTTTGAAAGCTGGTTTACTTCACTAGACATTAATGAATTCAGTGATGCCGTGAAGACAACATAATCTGCAAGATAATCCATTATTACTGCACAAAAGATGTAACTGGACTTCCCTCTGCAAAGTTTTGTTCTTTAGAAGAGGAGCAGAGCAATCATCATCCCAGCCAACAAACTAGGCAGTTTATCTGGTGATGTTTCCACAAGCACTGTAAGAAAAACAAACCAACCAAAAACCCTTCTGAAATTTTTTTGACAGACAAAATCATTCACAAGTTGCTAAGAGAGAGATCTTTGGAAGGAAACACACTCTCCTCTCCACATTAATTCTCATGTACGTTTTTAGCAGACACTGGAAGACCAGGCAGACACTACACCTGCTGACACTAAGCATCAGCGAAAGATGAAGAAGACATCTGACCAAGCACATGTTTATTTTCTGCGTGTGCTATGCTGCCTTCGACCCTCAACCCAGCGGATGTTTTCAACAGTGGTGGTCATGTTCTGAACCATGCAAACTGCTTTCACACCTTTCCAGATTTAACCACGGCAAATTTACCTCTCTCACATCATTATGAACATATTTATTCTCTTTACAATTTTGACTAGCTTGTTTCATGTCATTGGAGCCAGCTAGCTCTTTCACAGGGGCTTTGGACTTGCTAACACATCCATGCAGAGACCCTTTGAATGTTGAATCCTTCCATTTCTACTTCCTAGGAAGCCATCAAAAAATGTGATGCTTATCATAGTACTCAGTGTCATGTGTCTTACAGGTATCTAATGAATAGCATACCCTAATTAAATTTTTAACGTTATATCATGTTTCATATTCACACCTAATTCATACAGTTAAGTTTTCTCAGATGACTTTTCTTTTGGTCATAACCCCAATCTCAGATTTGTCAGGGTGCATTGAAAGTAACTATTTTCAAGTTACCAGAACTCCGTCACGTATCGAAGAAACACATTTGGGGCTAAGTCTGACTTTTTCCCTTGCCTGTTAAATAATGGCAAAGGATTCTGCTTTCTCTTACAGGAGCATCATTTAAATTATTAGGATGTAATTGTTTGATATTACCACTTTCAGTAATTCTGACTCAAAGAAACCAGCCCTATTGCATCTTTGCTATAATTATTTTTAAATTATAAGGCAGTTCAGGTAGCGCTACCCATTCTATATTTGACTAACGCTATTTCCAAAAAAAGAAGACAGATGGTTACTGCGGGATGCTGACTACTCAAAACTCACAAGAAATCAATGCAAGATACAAAGATTCAAATACTACAAGGTCAAAGACATTTGTATGAGATACAGTGCGGCCAGCAGGAGCAGGGAAGTGATCGTCCCCCTGTACTCGGCACTGGTGAGGCCGCACCTTGAGTCCTGTGTTCAGTTTTGGGCCCCTCACTACAGGAAAGACATTGAGGCGCTGGAGCGTGTCCAGAGAAGGGCAACGAAGCTGGTGAGGGTCTTGGAGCACAAGTCTTAGGAGGAGCGGCTGAGGGAACTGGGGTTGTTTAGCCTGGAGAAGAGGAGGCTGAGGGGAGACCTTATCGCTCTCTACAACTACCTGAAAGGAGCTTGTAGTGAGGTGGGTGCTGGTCTCTTCTGTCAGGTGGCTGGTGATAGGATGAGAGGAAATGGCCTCAAGTTGCGGCAGGGGAGGTTTAGATTGGATATTAGGAAAAATTTCTTCACCGAAAGGTTTGTCAGGCATTGGAACAGGCTGCCCAGGGAAGGGGTTGAGTCACCATCCCTGGAGGTATTTGAAAGATGTGTAGATGCAGTGCTTAGGGACATGGTTTAGTGGTGGACTTGGCAGCGTTAGGTTTACAGATGGACTCGATGATCTTAAAGGTCTTTTCCAACCTAAACTACTCCTATTCTATTCTATTCTATTCTATTCTGTTCTATAACACCTTTTATTATATTACCTCTGCCCGATTAGTAATTGATCTTTTAGAAGTGATCTAAATATATAATGAGCTTAATTATACTACAATACAAAACTGACAGGGAGCTGGGCTGAACTGCAATGAAAGATGCACTCTTCGCATGGTTACCAACAAAAACACATAAAGGAAAGTGCAAAGGAGGATATTAAATGATGGAGGCAATTTGCTTGTGTTTTTGTTCAGAACACTCAACATCCCTGGGGGCCCTAAATCTGTTATTCTGGATACAACCAGAGAGGAACAGCTAAAAAAAATTAAAAAGAAGGGAAAAAGGCTAGCAGCAAAGGCTACTCTGCCAGCCTAAGGAATCTTTCTTCCTTGTTCGTGAGGAGATGATGATGTTACAGCCTGTGGCAGTGATCCTTGAAGGGCAATGTTTTCTACCAGGGTTTTGATAAAAAACAACATGAAACAATCAACTTCACTCTAATGTGTTAACAACAGCTCTGTGAACAGCACTGATGGTATCTTCTCCTGTAGTTTTGATTAACCACTTCACAAAAGATACCTTCCTTCTCTTGTGCCCAAGACCGCCTTCCTAATGTCTCTTTTTCTGCTGTTTGTGCATACCCATGACATCATTAATATATTGACATCATTTGTGGTCTTACACTAACCACAGACTGCTACTGCCGACTTTGAGGCTGAATCTCAGATATTTATTTTAAGTACAAGGAACAATCTAATTAGATACAAACATACCTCTGGAATAAAGGGACCGACAAGCTGATGATTAGTTATCTCAAGTTACATAACGCAGCAACAACAGCAGCTTCTTTCTAATTTTGTTTTACATCTTCCTCTGATTTACTCAGCTTTGTTAAGATGAGATGGCATGTTACATGTTATCTGATTCATGGAATGAAGACACTGGCCGTTCTGAGTAACCTTCTGGCACTGGCAGCACTTGTTCTTGGACAATTGCCTGCAGAATCATTACTTTTTTTTTTAAAAAAAAAGAAAGAACAATTAAAAAAGCCATTTGTATTATGTATTAAAGAATCTGCTGACCTGAAAGGTGATGTTTTAAGATCAATTAAGCAACCAATGTGCACCAATCCTAGCTACCCATATCAACATGTCAAAGAATAAAACTGTATCAATTCTAGTACAAAAATGTTACTAACAGAATAAATTACCTGAGCACATTTCATAGGCACCACCTCAAGAAAAAAAAAAAAAGAGGTGTTGTATCTGCAAATAGCATATGTTTACCCTGATTTACCTTACTACCTTTAGTAATAATACAAGTTTGTAAAATGCTATTCTGCAGCACACTCATTCTCCCCAACTATGCGAGATTTGACTTGTTCCTTATGCACTGAAGTAGAATGCAAACAGGAAACTTTTCAGGTCTGATTTGCGAAAAGAATGGGTAAACCCAGGAAAGCATGATTCAGTAAATTAGATGGGGTCTGGCAATTCTGACAGTCAGGCACGTCTTCTTTAGCTCTTTTTCTACTCACACATACTAGGAGAGATACACACACACCTTGCTAGGATATCAGAAATATTTGAACACTTTGGTTATACAATCTTTATGAAAGTCTAAAGCTAAAATTACTAATATTTATAGACCACTTTTTAAAACGCGCACTATCTTGATATTTCCCTGTACATACAAATATGCTTTTAAAATGTTTTATATTTAGAAAAGAAGGTGGTCTCACAATAAAACACCAGTTTGAGCAACAGATGAAATAGGTTGCCCAGTTAGGCAACCAAATGAAATTAATTGAGTGTGATGCTTCTGCAGTGATATGCTCAGATGACATAGTACATATTTTAGTTGTAGTGTTGCATGGGGGGTTGTGTGTGTTAATCTTTCAAAGAAGGGAAGGAGCAACAGATGAACAGTGAAAAATGCAAATGCTAAACTACAGGAAGCCGTGAGGACATTTCCCACAATTACAACAGTTAACAGCATAAATAGCCCCCAGAAAAGTCAGCTGGGCAGCTACAAGTATACTACACCAGTTATTGTTCTCCATGTTGAAATCATCTGTTACCTAAGGGCAGGCGTACAGAACAGGAGAAAAAACAGTAGTCGTGTGTAACTTCTGGTATCAGTATTTTCCTTTTATCAAACGAAGGCTAGCTACGCTACATGCAATGAACAGTTCAACTTTTTGTATGGTTAAACTGCAACCTCTCCTGTGCTTCTTGCAGAATGAAAGAGGTTAGGAAAGAGAATTTCCAATATACAGTGGGCTGACCCTCTAAAAGCAGCACAGTTAACTAAACACTACAGTCAAAGAAATACATAAATCTTGCAGCTTTCAGGCAAAAATTTGGAAACAATTCATTCTGCTGGGTCTCTAAAACCCAGTACAACAGATTCTGTGAATGACTAGCACCAAGTGTTTCATATATCCAAAACACAAGCCAGCTTTTCAAACACTTGTTTCAAAATTGCAACCCAACAGTAAAATAACTACTGCTAAAAGTAATTTGTCAATACCACACAAGATGGAGATCATCTAGGGGAAAAGAATGCAATACAGAAACATGCAGAACTGATTTTTTGCTGTGGTTTTAAAACAAATTAGCTGTCAGCGATTTGCAGAATAACAAGAAATACTGACTAATTAAAAGTATTCAATTATGTGAGCATGATGGCTGGGAAAATAATGCCAATAATTTACTGGTTAGTTAGCCCCTTAGAGAATGCCAGCATTGGACAGTTCTTGAAATTGAGAAGAAAGGGTGTAGGTCTTGTATTAATTCATCATTCTATTCATTGCAAGTCAGTGACAGACAACTGTGCCAATGTTACAGAATAACATTGATTAATATTCAGCACTTCCAGCGGAGAAATGCAAGTTGAACCTTTTTGAGCCTTTGGATGCATATCATATGTGTTAAGATACAGAAAATCGGAACATGCCCTACAGGTATTGGCTATGGTCATTTGTTTTTAAAACCAGGAATGGAAAATTGCACTCTCTGACATCTGAGGTACCAGTGAGTTTAGAGAAAGACTGAAGAAACAATTCCTCACAGCGGGATTTCCAAGACCCGCTGCTATACAGTTTAGAACCAAAAGCCATAACCAGGACATCTTGAAGAACATACTTAGGCATCTTAGGCTTAGGTTTGCCAGTGTGATACCCATTTACAAGAAGGGTCGGAGGGAGGATCTGCGGAACTACAGGCCTGTCAGCCTGACCTCGGTACCAGGAAAGATTATGGAGCGGCTCATCTTGAGTGTGCTCACACAGGAGGTGCAGGACAACCAGGGGATCAGGCCCAGCCAGCACGGGTTTATGAAAGGCAGGTCCCGCTTGACCAACCTCATCTCCTTCTATGACCATGTGACCTGCCTAGTGGATGAGAGGAAGGCTGTGGATGTTGTCTACCTGGACTTCAGTAAGGCCTTTGACACTGTCTCTCACAGCATACTCCTCGAGAAGCTGTCAGCACATGGCTTAGAGAAGTGTACTCTTCACTGGGTAAATAACTGGCTGGATGGACGAGCCCAGGGGGTTGTGGTGGAGTTAAATCCAGTCAGCGGCGGGTCACAAGTGGTGTTCCCCAGGGCTCATCACTGCAGCCAGTTCTGTTTAATATTTTTATCAATGATCTGGACGAGGGGATCGAGCGCACCTTCAGTAAGTTTGCAGACGACACCAAGTCGGGCAGGAGTGTTGATCTGCTCGAGGGTAGGAAGCCTCTACAGAGGGATCTGGACAGGCTGGATCGATGGGCTGAGGCCAATTGTATGAGGTTCAACAAGGCCAAGTGCCGGGTCCTGCACTTGGGTCACAACAACCCCATGCAGTGCTACGGGCTTGGGGAAGAGTGGCTGGAAAGCTGCCCGGCGGAAAAGGACCTGGGGGTGCTGGTTGACAGCCGGCTGGATATGAGCCAGTAGTGTGCCCAGGCGGCCAAAAAGGCCAACGGCATCCTGGCCTGTATCAGAACCAGCGTGGCCAGCAGCAGCAGGGAAGTGATCGTCCCCCTGTACTCGGCACTGGTGAGGCTGCACCTTGAGTACTGTGTTCAGTTTTGGGCCCCTCACTACAGGAAAGACATTGAGGTGCTGGAGCGTGTCCAGAGAAGGGCAACGAAGCTGGTGAGGGTCTTGGAGCACAAGTCTTAGGAGGAGCGGCTGAGGGAACTGGGGTTGTTTAGCCTGGAGAAGAGGAGGCTGAGGGGAGACCTTATCGCTCTCTACAACTACCTGAAAGGAGCTTGTAGTGAGGTGGGTGCTGGTCTCTTCTCCCAAGTAACAACTGATAGGATGAGAGGAAAAGACCTCAAGTTGCGGCGGCAGGGGAGGTTTAGATCAGATATTAGGAAAAATTCCTTCATGGAAAGGGCTATCAAGCATTGGATTGGGCTGCCCAGGGAAGGGGTTGAGTCACCATCCCTGGAAGTATTCAAAAAGCATGTAGGCAAGGCACTTCAGGACATGGTTTAGTGGGCATGGTTGATGGTTGGACTCGATGATCTTAAAGGTCTTTTCCAACCTAAATAATTCTATGATTCTATGAGTCTATCTACTTTCGTGCAAGGAGAGAGAGTGTAGGATTTATTGTAAACACTAGATACTCTGGTCCTTAAATCAAAAACGAGACAGAAAAATTCCTACAAGTTCTGCCTGGGTACCAATGCTGACTGTTCAGATACAATATCCAAGATCAATTTATTTTTACTCATGATCCTTTGATCACAGTTTAGAAGATTGGGGTTTGTTGTTTTTTTCTTTTCTGTTAAGGAACAATAAAAATGGTCAATGTCTACTTTCTGTTTCTCACACTCAAACAAGGTGAAAAACTTTTCGATCAGATCTCCCTTGTGACATTCAATGTAAGCTACTGGGCTGTACCAAGCGCAGCACAGCCAAGGGAAGTAATTATTCCCCTTTACTCAGCCCTCATTAAACCACATCTGGAGTACCACATGCAATTTTGGCCCCTCTCAGGACAAGAAATATGTTGATAAACTTTAACAAGCCCAGGGGAGGGCCCCCAAGACAGTCAGGGCTGGAGCTTAAAGCCCCATGAGGCTGCAGGACCAGGGCTTGTTCAGCACCCAGACAAGACACCTTTGGGGGCACCTCACAGTAGCCCCCCCAACACCTAAGAGGAGGTTACAGAAAAGACAGAGCCAGGCTCTCTGCAAAGGTGTGTACTGAGAGACAATGGCCACAAACAGAAGTCAGGAAGATATAACGGGGGAAAGGAAAAAAAAAAACCAAAAACCACAATCACTGTGAGGCTAACTAAGCACTGGAAGAGGTTGTAGACCTCTGTTCTGAGGCTTTCAGAACCCAACAGGAAAAAGCCCTGAGCAAGCATGTTTAAATTCAGTGTTGCATTGAGCAGGAGATTGGAGAAGAGACCTCCTGAGGTACCTTCTAGCCTGGGATGTTACGAAGAGGGAAACACAGAGATGGACCAGAGCCCATCCTGCAATCACCCCAGAAACCCGGCAGGGGAGCAGCCAACCTTAACTGCTTCAAAAGAATGTATGAGAAGCCCAAACTGAATAACTATGGAGTTACTTGCCCCACTGGAGAACATTATTCTTTCTCCTCAAAAAAGATGCTGGTTTCAGTGACTTAGCCGTCTCATCCTTTTTGTGTTTTTTTAAACAACTGCTGTATTCTTATTTCAGTGTTATTTCAGCAACAACTAACACGCATTACTTATGCAGGCAGGATACTCTGGTAATGAGACCTTGTTCCTTCCAGTTTGCAGCATTTTGTAGCACTGGAACAATCGTACTACTTTTCCATTTCAAGGGCAAAAGGAAAACAACTTCCTCCACAGGGGGAAGAAACAAACAGAATTCCCCTAAATACAGTAACAGTAAATACAGGCAGGAAATAACCTGATATCCTTCTGCAATTCTAGAAATTCCAACTGCTTCATCCTCCGGGGTACACACTAATGACCATTTGGGACCTTCTGCCTTTTTCTCACTGTTGCCAGTATAGCTCATCACCAAACAGCCAAGTTGTATGAAACAAGATTTCTGTATTGCCTCTTTTCTGCATTTTAATGTGGACTTCTCTACAGGAAGGGATCAATGTAAATGATTAGGCCAGCCCTCATTTCTAGACCCTCAAAATGGCACAGTGGGGTTGTCTTACACCCCTCAGTAGGTCTGCATGCTATGATAAAAATGTAGGTATCAGGAGTGGCTTATTGAGGCTGCCAAAAATTTACAGTGGCTTATTTCATGTAAGGTTATTGTATCTTAAAACAATTTTTGCTTAAAATTGCAGCGGTATAATAAACTGCAAGGATCTTTTTAAACACACATAAAAAGAGTATGCATACTTTTGCTTTCAACAAATTAACAAGAAACATTTGTAGAGGTCTTCAAGCAACTGTGATGCTATATTTGCAGATGACAATGAAAAGCTGTGAGAAACAGGTTTTGATGTTTATGTACACTAATGGGCATGATGATTGAGTTTGTTGACTCAGTTCCATAAGAACAAATGGCTGACAGGTTAAACACTACAGAAGGGTATTTTAAGATATAATGCATCAATAAAATTGTGTATATACACAGTATTCTTGTATTGTATTTTGCCTCAGAGTAAACACATAGACATTGTGTTTCAAGGTCAAACAAATCAAAAGATGAGAACTTGGGGAGGAAAGTTGAGTTGAGTCCAGGAGGCGTAAAATAGGGTCGATTTTCTCAGACTTGGGACTTCTCTCATGACAAAGCCATCACTTGCAGAAGAGCGATGGAAAATAAACGTCAGTGAATGCTAATCCTTCTAAACATTACATGGCCCACTGTTAAGAGCAACCAGCTGTTAAACAAGGAGATGAAGTCAATTACTGGATTTATTTCGAAAGGAGGTGGGACTACACTTAAGGCTTGTGTGGTACAGGGTAAATAGGAATTGTGTGGCTGACAAGGCTTCTCCCCCCATCCATGGTTTTTTCTGTGCTGCATCTTAGGGAATATGAAGGCCATTTCATCTGAGAGTAAGGAAACAGTGAAGCTCTGAGCTAAGCTGTACAAACTGCCATGCTAACAAGCACAACAGTAAGCTCATATAAGGAAGACTTCTGAACACAACTGCACCCCATGGAAACGACAGGCCCCTCCCAAGGAGCAAGAAGCGAAATTCATTTTTATAGTAATATGGACACGTACATTATTGCCCAACAAAGATCAAAGGTCCTGACCAATGTACCATATGGTAAGAAGAGCACAAAAGCTTAGGAAAAGAAAGATGTGTCACATTAGGCAAGAAGGAGAAGCTTGTTTACTACAGAAGTAAATTACAGAGTTCCCCTAATCAGCAAATGTATGAATACAGTTAACAAAACATCTTTAAAACCATAGGAGAGGCTTTTGTTCTGTTCTGTTAGAAGAAGAGACTTGATCAGACTTCAGAAGAAAACAACTAACAAGGTCAGAGAAAATGTGACATCAAAGTCTATATACAGGTTTATAAGAAGAAACGTAGTGAAAAGCATGAACTATGGAGATTAACATCTTTTAGTTGAAACATATTTTCACAAAGAGACAAACAGATACAGTACCACACTGGGTTGTTTTTTTCTCAATTATACACTGAAATGAAGGAAGAAAGTGCTAAACTTGATTATCTTTACCAGAAGCTGTGTTTTTCAAGAACAGAGCAATGGCATTTTAGCCAAAGCACTTTTTTAAAAAAAGCTGGATATTGATTTCCTTTCAATTTAGAGCAAATAAGCTACAGAAGTGGTATTTCTTATTTACATAGCACTATACTGCAAATACACATGCCTAGCATTTAGCTAACAAATAAGAGAGAGATGGGTCATATTTCACAGATCTTTATCCTCTAAATTAAACAGTAATTTGACATGTGTTAAATGTCTAAAGAAGAAAGAAGGAAGAGGAAGAACCAAAAAAATCATGCAGCTTTTCTGGTTGATGGCACATGTATCACAACAGAATTTCTTTGACCGACAGCACTACAACCTGCAGAAAACAATTTTATAATCTAGCATTTAGAAAAGGTATAAACATTTCTCTACCATTTTCTACACAGAAACATAAAATTATTGCCATCAAAGAAAATGTTGATGCTATCAATGACTCATGTAAAAATGTAGAAAGTAATTACAGTTCCGTGCTTGCAACTGAAAGTGTGCTCCTTCTCAAAGATGTGCTGCAATATACATGTTCCAGAAAGTCTGGTCTCTGACAAAGTTTCAAGAGGCTAAAACATGTCATTTCTTTTTTGTTGTTGTCTTGTAGAAGTGGATGTAATTATGTATCTGTGACAAAAAATGCAGCATTATTAAGGAATGTAATAGGACAGGTCTTTTCTAAGCACTGAGTGAAGGACTGATGAATTGAAGCACGTTTTAGCAATCACATTACAGCTATGAATACTGTTTAACAATACTCTCATAGAAGCAGGCCAACAAAATGACAACATGAGCTAATATTTATTTACGGCAGTAAAAGTTTTCTACATAAATCAGGATTTGTGGAGACACATTTCCCTCACTTGCCTTTGGCTTCTGAATTAATCTATTCTCAGTGACCAGGAAACTGCTATTCTGAAAGATGTTGTAAAAAGCCACAAATATAACAAGGGAAGAAAAACACAACACAAACACGTGCAGCCACTATGCAGACATTTTGCATGTTCCAGACATTTTCCAATATATGAGCATGTATTGAAACGAAATTCAGAGTAAATGTCACTGTACTTGCTTGCTAGAGGTTAGCAGGTGATTTCCTAGACAAGCAAATCAATAGTATCAGTGATACGTAATGCTGTAATCAGCATCACGTTTTACAGTTGGAGTTTTATCAATGTGGAGAAAGGCTTAGTTCCAGACTGCAAGGTGGGGGGTACACTGGCTATCCAGTATGTTTCACTCATCGTTCCTTTCAGAGCCCTTGCAACCTCAATCTGCATTTAACAAAAGCTAAAATAAAGTTAAAGGCTAAACATACACTTGCAACTTGGAATACCTGACTGCTAGCAAAAGCAGTTCAATGTTCCTCAAAATACCCAGGAGCTAATCTCTCTAACAGCATGTCTTTTACCAAAAAAACCATCAGCATACAGTTTATTGACTTGTATTAGCATGACAAGGGAAAAGACAGCACTTGTTTAGCATCTCTTTACCCACATAGAGTTTGCATATCCTTCAGTGAGCATCCAGAACGAACCCCCTTATCTGTTATGGAAATAATTTTCAGTCTCCCATGCCAGTTCTGAACAAGGGGCAGAATTGACCCTCACTCTAATACCACTTATATACTTCAGTTTTAAGTTACGGTTCTGTCAAGCTACATTAACAAATTAGTGGCGTGGAAACAGTAGACAGAGTATGTAATGTCTGCAATCCCGTGCTTCATAGTATTTTGCCAAAAAGGGAGTGATTAGTGTACCACTCACAAACACACAGACTCACTTCTTTAAGTTTTACTTCATTTCCAAAAGAGCTTCCAAACTGAAGACTACATGAATGAGCTCAGAGAAGAAGTGCTACACTGCACTCTCTAATGGTTCGGATTGTAAAAGTATAGTCTCCTAAAACTCTTTATTTATGGGGAAGGCAAATTTACATTATCCTCATCCCTTTCTCTTCAGAACTGGACAATCGATAGGAAACTCAGAGCTGTTAATTTCTACAGTTAATCTTAACGGTTGATTTTATGCCTTGCAAATGTTATTCTAAAGTGTTAGAGTAAATAGAACACTAGACTGTTGTTGATTTAAGTGATTATACACACTTTTTCCCATCCAAAGGATTATTTACTAAGGCAACAAACTGAAAAAGAATTAAAGAGTACTCCTTTTTATTCATGGTGGAGTTCACCCACGGAATTCATTGCTACAGGATATTATCAAAGCTAACACTGCAGCTCGGAATTAAAGATATAAAAGAAATTAAGATACAGAATAGCAACCTTAATGTGACTTTCAGGTTTTACAACTGCCTACCCAAGATGGGAAAGGGACAGGTAAGACTCTCAGGAGGAGAAGTGCACTAATTCAACTATGTCCTGAACATAATGCATCAAAGGATACACTTCTAACGAATGCATCAAAATAAAAGATACTATATAATTCAACTTGTGGATTTTTTTTTTCATATTCAAAATCTTAAGATGGTTTATCTGACAAAATAATCCCCAATATACCAGTTTCTCTCAGTACAAGAACCAGAGGACTCCATCATTCATATTCCTGCCAGCAACACCTGCACTTTTTCTGAAAACTTACCTGCATGCTGCCAGCTTCTGGCTTGCTTAGCTTCAGAGATCTGTCAAGATGACAGCATGAAGACCTGTGATCACCACAAAAGTAATGTTACAGAAAACTTCTACCCTAGAAAACAAACCTGGATTGATTTAGTTACAAATACTGATCAATCTGCTGCAGCGCAGAAAAAACCAAACCAACCAACCAACCCCCCAAAAACCCACAATACAGCCTTTTACTAGCTTAGCAAGTCATACTTACAGTATCTTTAGAACTGCCTAAAGATATCACAAAGGCTTCTACAATCTACCTGACTATACAGACTTTTTCACTAATTAGCACTTGCTAGCATCGTTCTTCATGACAGAAAGCAAACAGCCTGTTTCTTGGAGTGCTGCAGTCCAACAGGGTAAAGTAGGTACTGATGTTCTTCTAATGAAACGTTACCCTCGAAAGAAGATGCTTCAGCTTCACGAGGGCTATCATTTCAATGTGAAAAGAGAAAGAGAAAAGACATGCAGAGAAAAAAAACTGGAGTGCAAACATCCAGCAGCTTTATATGCATGTGAAAAAGATTTTACTGTTATGAAGGAGCGCGTAATTTGAAGTCCCTCTCAGATACGACCCATTTAATGCTATTCCCTTCCAAGAGTCCTTTCAGCAGCACCAGCCATTCTGAGGTTGGTCTGCTTTTGCCAGCATTCGCAACTCTGCTACTCCAACAGACACGCTGGTAAAGCTGCACCACTAAATTATTCTAGCGCTTTAGTGGTTAAAGCTGTTGCACTCCATCCCCCCAGCCTGCTGTCTAACAATTTTTGTTTCCCACATTTTTGGACTTTCAGCAAATTACCCGAAATGAAAAAGCAGTGTGGCTACACATGTACAGGTGCAATAACAGTACCATTCTCTTCCTTGACCTCCCTCAGAAGCATCCTCAGAAAAAGTGAGTTATCTGTTCCCAAAATACGAAGTTCAGTGCTGTCGGTGGAACAAGTTACCTAAGGAGCAAGCCCTACACCTTGCAAATTCACAGGTTCTGCTTTTATCTCATCTTAACCATTAAGTGCATGCAAACCACTTAACAGAACGGTTAGGATAAACAAGTAGAGGTGGTAAGAACTTAAGGAGAGACGTTTTATTGCCATTTTTTGTGGGATGCATCTTTAAATAGAGTTTCCCAGCCTGCATGCTAGGGGGAAGCAAAGGCAGCCAGCCTGGGATGGCTATTACAGAAGAGTGCGAGCACTGTGCTGGCGGGCAACTGCTGCCTCCCCGCTCCCCCCAAAACACTTTTCTCTGGATCTTAATTGAACTAAGATGGAAGCCACAAAGCTGAAATGACATTTGCTTTTTGTGCACAAGAAAATCTATCCCTGTGCCTACAAGCCTGGAAAATGTTGCTCCTGCAAGGCTGTATATATTTCTCCCCCTTGACACCCTTCACCTGCTCCCACTGAACTAGGCAAAAACTTCCTTTAATAAAAGGAGCCAGATAAATTTCTAAAACACTTGAAAAGGGGAAGGAAACCTAACAGTCATTTTAGGATCTCTCGTGCAAACTGGCATCCGAGGGTTTGGGGTTTTTTTTCCAGCATGCTACCCATTAAGGGGTTCCTAGACTTTTTGTTGCTGTGACTAACATTTTTATGAGCGTTCTGGGACAACAACAGAGTTTTAAAATGTAACAGGAAGTCTATGTGAATCTCTCTCATGCTGTTCCCTATCATTCTCCTCAGTACATCATAATGAATATTCCCCAATGCTACCATAATAACAAAACAAACAAATAAAACATAGCAAACAAAAAAAGAAAAAGAAAAATGGGTTTGATCTTTCTTTGCCTTGTTTTCAGTAACTGGTCAATTAATTGTAGAGCATAACAAGCAGTGCTCTTGCTGACTATGTGAAGTTTATTTCAACTTCAAAAATGTGTCAGAGTTTTTTAATATGTATGTATACACCCATATCCACACGTACATACTGTCACATGCAATGTCACGACACCAATTAGCCCCTAGTCTGAACGGTGGTGCACCACAACTTGCTTTGCCTCATCACCTTGACATCACCTGTATGGACTGGCACATGAAAATCATTCAGTCACTTGAAAAATGCAACACAATGTCATATCAAGCCATCATTTTTAAACAGCCACCTGCAGTGAAATCAACAACAGGCACCCAAACAATAATAATCCAAGCATAGCACGATTCACTGCCTCCACAGACTTGCCTTAATATTACAGAGCTGTCCATCTTATTCTATCTACAGAAAATGTGAATAGTAATAATTCAAAGCATCAAAACATATAGGGAGGTACTG
The DNA here is from genome assembly GCA_013401275.1 of Pandion haliaetus. NCBI lineage: Eukaryota > Metazoa > Chordata > Aves > Accipitriformes > Pandionidae > Pandion > Pandion haliaetus. The sequence continues at coordinate 84,186 of VYZV01007291.1, read as the reverse complement.
GATTCTGAAATACTCTTTAAAACACATAATTTTAACAGCATTTTAGTACCTGCTAATGTAGCAATGCAGAAATTTCCCCTCCAAAGTTTTCATCAATACTTGTTAATTTGGGGGTAAAAGTCAAAGAGCACCCAAGCATGCTGAATCTACCTGTTCTTTTCAAGGAAGAACAAGGACCTCAGTCCCGCTGAGGCGCTTCCAACAACTGAATATATGTGGTTTTGAAAATACTGTGTACGCTTTCAAAAATATTCTCTGTAACACTTTGTTTATATCCTGAAGAGATGATCATTCTGATTCATTCAATATCAGTCTGATGAATCACGGTCACTGAAAGGAGAAATAAAAGCAATTCCCGCTATTTACCAGGAGTTCAAAGATTTGGCTTGAAGAAACAAGTGAAAACTTCCAAATAATATCTGAACTCTGTCGCCTAAAAAAAACTCTGAAGTATTTTCTTTTTACCTGCCGTCACTTACCAAACAGTGATACCTACGCACACTCCCTCAAAAAAACCCCAACTCTCTAGAAGCTCCTACAATTCTGACTTCATCTGGGTCAAAATCCCGGAGTTCAGAAAGCAAGTGTAACTTCTCAGAAGAGCTTGGGCCAGGCAGCTAGCTCACCGAAGTCGATTTGCCGATAACATGCAATCCAGCAGCATCAGTCAAAACCCAGAGAAAGCTGTTCTCGCTAAGCATTTTTCTTCCCAGCACCCCATTTGAAAATAATAATATTTTGCTTAAAAGAAAACTAATGAATTGTGTGTGAAGTAAACCAATTGGAAGCAGAATAATTAAAAATTGTTATCAAGTGATGTAAACCGCAACTTTGTGGTTCAAGTCTTTATAAACCAAAGAAAGCAATTAGCAAAAGATTGTTCTGATGCCTTACTTCAGAGAGACAAATCACATTTTACATGGTTCAAGTTCATATGAGTAACAAAAAAAAGACAGCTTCACGCCAAGGCTCAAGCTTTAAAAAACAAAACACAGAAAGCCCACTTCCCACCACCACTGCCAAAAGCTCCCTCTCCTCCATTTTATTATTTGTTTTTTCTGCATTGTACTACTACGATACCGGAAAATATCACATTGCAGTAATCTCACTAAGAAAAAAAACAACAGATCCAACACTCCGTGTCTTATTACAGAACACAGTACTTCATTTGCAAGGAAGTTTCACATTACTGCAAGTTATCATTTAAGCTCTAGGTTCGCATCAGACCGAACGTAAGATTTTATCATGAAAATAACACGGTGGTGGATCAACTTTGAAGTCATAAGCCTACAATCAGCTTTTCAATCTCCAAAGTCTTTCATTTTGAACATGTTAAATTTCCTGCCTTCAGCAGACACTTGAGACACATAGTTCTTGAGCTTTAAATGGATACATCTGGGCTCACCTGCACAAGATTACACTCATCAGTGCTACTGATCTGATCCCACAAAATTCTTGTAAGGAATTGTGTTTTCTCAGTTACGTGGTACTAATCAATGCTTGGAAAGTATTTCATACCAGCAAAGGTAACCAGCATTAGTATTTAATTTTACTTACTTTTAAAATAAAGGTTTTAAAGTATTAAGGACTAATAATTTTTAAGCATTTAAAGAATCATCTCCCAGCTTAGCAGATGTGTTATTTTTAACAAGTTTGCCACAGCTGCCGTTGCCCTCCACGCACCTCATCAGGGCTCTCCAACCTTGTTACTTTCTACTCTTAGAAACAGAAAAGTAAATTATGCCACGATAAGAAACTACAGTAATCTAGCGTTTTAAAATCTCACACGCACAGATTCGGAACCAAAAGAACAACTCGGCATTTCCACCCTTTTGGCACTGCCAGACACATTTACTGCCCAGACAGGGGTAGGAGACGCAAGGCATCACACCACACAGTTGAGTCCTCACCTCGTGGCAGCTTTTCAGCTGCGGATGTAACCTCACCGTAAGTCATACAAAAAATCATCACTCTGGTACATGAACTCTAAAAAAGCCTTCTTCCAGAAGCCCACGAAACACTTCCCTGATGCTTTGGAAAGGAGGAGAGCATTGGCTCAGGGGTAACTCAGGTGCAGATGCAAGAAAAGTGGAGAAGTGAAGCAGGCTGAACCAGGTTTCACCTTAGTGAGGACTCTCCTAACAGCTTGTAAAGGGGCAAAGAGTAACACCTACAGACACAGTAAACGAAGGGAGAAGCGCTTTGTCCATTTACTGATTCCTCTCTCAAATCCAACTGAACAAGATCACTAGGTTCAAAACCAAGAGCTCTGCAGCGGGATTCCTTTTTCGCACTCAAGACGGTTTTCTATTTTGATTCATCTCCAGATGATTAAGATTTACGACCATAAGCAATTCATGACAACATCAGTTCTCATCTGTGGAGGTATTACTGCAATGCGAAAGTACCTCTGCATTACTAAATATCAGGAATCAGGCAGCGAAACAATTTCATCTGAACTTGTTTTGATACAGAAAGAGTTTGGCAAGAACCAGATTGAGCACCTGACGCACCACCTCCACTATTGAAGTACCACAACTAGATACTATCTTATTAGAGTCACATAAAAAAATTCCACCCGAACAGAATTTATCTTCTAGAATCTTTCCTTCTCCCCACGTGTCTTTCCAGCAAATTCATCCTCATCCATCATCTAACCGTCTTTCCTCAATTTGAAGAAAATACAGACGGGGCCCAACCGGTTTCAAACGGGGGTGCCCTACGCCCAACCCTGGCACTGAAAGAGCCGCCTGGTACCACGACCCCTCGGCCTCGAGGGCAGCCCACCCCCCGGCTCCTGCCGCACCCCGGCCACCAAGGCAGCGACGCCGGGCCGCACAGGGACGGCCTCAAAGCAGGCGGCGGCCCCTCACCTGCTGCCGAGGGCCAGGGGAACTGTGCCCCCCCGCCCCCAGCCGGGGCCACCAAGCGCGGGGCTGGGCACCTGCAGGGGGGCCACAGCCTTTGGAAAGGGTGGAAAGCGGGTGCCGGCGAGCTGCCTCCATCTCACCCTTCCGACAGCCCCGCTAACGGCACCCACCGCACCGCCTCACGCAGAGCGCTGGGGAAAAAGGAGCCATTTTCACGAGGGCACCTGGAGGCAGAGCGCGGGGCACCTCCCGGGCAGGGCGGAGGGGAGACGCTGAAACCGCGGGGCGCTGGCCGGGCCGCCGCGGGGCTCGCCGAGGGCATAACCCTTCCGGGGGGGGCGGCTGGGCAGCCCCGTCCTGCGGGGCCGGCCGGGCCCCACGGAGAGCTGCACCCCGGGGGCGGGAGGCGGCCCCCGCAGCTCCC
>VYZV01007291.1:46717-79379 GCA_013401275.1 Pandion haliaetus | reverse complement strand
GCCTGGCTCCTGTTCAGCGCTTGAAACTTTCCCGGTTTTCCCTAACCCTTCTTTTTGTGCCGGGTTGGCGGGGGGCGGAGGGGGGAGGTGTTTTACTGGAAATTTTTTTTATCTGATTTTTAATTTTTTTTTCTTAAATTCTTGTTGGTATTTGTTTTGTTGTTCTTTTGTCTTGGGTTCTTTTTTTTTCTGGAGGGGGGGAGCAGTTTTCTCTAATTTGTTAATTTCCCACCCCAGGTTTCAGCAGCGCATTTAGGTCCACAAGAAAATTGTCGCCTGGAAAAAAAATAGATCTGCGGTTGTTCGAATGTATTTGACTTTTCTGGAAAGCTTTTTACCCTTTAACACACGGTGCTGGTTAGAAAGTGCCGTGGGTTTAAAGGGGCAGTTTCAAGGCTCAGCTGGTGCATCCCTGTGTGTGTGCTGAATAAACCTAATTGTTGGGGTTGAAATAGTGATGCCGTAAACTAGAAAGTTATTAATGGTGGTATTCATACAAGTAAAAATCCATTTAATCTTTGGCAATATATTGCAATCCCTTCCACTTAAACGGGGCAAGTTTAGGCAGAACGTCCCCTTCGTGGGGGCAGCGCTGGAGACGAGAACTTTTCACTCTCCTGCAAGATCCGGAGTAGGAGAAAGCGGGAGTGGTGCCCCTGTGGTCCTTAACATAAATTCTCAGTGCTTGTTCCTGGTAAAGGACCTCACCTGGTCTTACTTCAAATCTAAGAAGCCTTAGATTTGCTCTTGAAGACCTGGCTTTTGACTCTTACAATTACTTAAGCATCCTTTGCTTTCCCGTGCTTTTTTAAAAAAAATATTTTCGTATGCTTGTTGTGAGAAAAATACTTGCAAACATGAGTGTAACTCACGGGAAAATACAAAGGGTCTTTTAAAGAAAAAAGAAAAACTTTGTCTTTGGGGGTTCAAATGATATGCGTTGAGCCATGTGGACATCCGATTTTTGTTTTATGAATAATGGCAATTACTCAGATACTCAAATATTATATAACAGGCTAATTGACTCTGATACTACTATCTTCGGAAAGTAAAGAACTCCAGACGTACATATATGAAAATGCTCAGGAAAGCTGAGAAAAATCCACTGCAGACGCTCATTCAATGTGCCTAAGAGGTCCATTAAAAGGACCCGTGTCACGGAGGACCCGCACCACGAAGGGCCTAAGCCTCCTCTGAAGAGGTGCAGTCCTCTCACACTCAGACAGGAGTGTGCATGTGCAGGTTAAACGTAACACGCGGTGAAGCCCCGTCCCAGCAGGATGAGTGCAGCACCATAACCCGGCGGCAGGGCACAGCCCGGGGAGATCGCTCCCTCACTTCCCGCTTGCAGGCCCAGCACAGCTCACCCGGGCATCTCGGCAGTGAACCAAGCCGGGGTATTTGAGTCTCAGTCTTCTGGCGTAGGTTTCTGTATACATCGAGCTTTGTGAATACGCCTAGCGATCACATCTGTAGATGGTAAAACACTAGGGTCGAGTAGTACTTAATCTGCTGATGAAGTATCTCTCTGATCAGCCCATGGTGAAGTCAACCCCAGCACTGTTTTAAGACGACAGGATCTGTCGCAAAACTCAAAGTTACGAAGGAAGCTCTCCCCGCCTTAGGGGCTACAAGCAAGCAGTTAATAGGAGTAGTCTGTTTGTGTAGGATATGTGCGCAGCTGAAATACTCTCCGTGCTTTGGCAGCACATTTTCAGATATTGATCGCATTTTTTTATTCAGCTCTTCCGATTCACTAAAGCAAGGATAAAGTATTTATTACTTTTACAGTACAGTTACCAAATTATTTGCTTCCCTAAGCACTGATTTTGTTCTAATGTTTGGGAAATAATAAGCCAGTTTTCAATACCTACCGTTCACAAGGTATGGAAAGCGGAGTTAAAAGACATGCATTGAGTAGCTCGTTACCATCTGCCAGACTGCGCATCTACTGCAAAATCTATGCAGCCGCAGTGCCACCTCTTGGCTGAAATGTCTTTCGTGTAAACGACAACATTTCTTCCCACAGCTGCCGGGAGTTAACCGTTCGCATACGCAGAATTTTGAGAGAACAACGGGACGTCCATCGTCCAACCATAGCTCTGTAGTGGTAAGAAGTGTAAAAAAAATATGTGTAGCCTTACCAAGAATCGTGTACACCTCCTGTAGTCGGCTATTGAGAGGAACAGTAAATGCACTAACCTAAAAACTGGAGGAGCGCTGTTGGCCAGCACGGAAACAATACAGTATAGCACAAACTATAATAGGTAATACGGAAAGAAAACCTGAATTAATGGAGAAAGTGTGCCTTGAATTAAGTGTACTTAATAAGAGAACAACGTCAGGAGGATAGCCAGGAGTTTGTTTAGCTGATACCAGTTTTGCAAGTGACGTAAAAAGCAATTTGAATACAAAGCAGGAGGGCTGCTTCTTCCCTAAAGGGCATACATACAACTTGGTGAAATCGCACTGTGGGCCACAGAGTTTTTCTCTTTCCCTCTGCAAACCAGAGGAAATTGCCAGGCTGCGTGAGTCCCACAGCATACAGTAAATGTGCTAGCAGTGGACGCAGCAATTTCACCACCAACCTACCAGCATTTCTTTCCCTTCTTTCCGGCTGCCAGGATCTCAGACCTCCATTACCGGGTGTGTAACACTTACCTTAGGTGAAAACATTTTAGCAGTGGGGAGATTGAGGAAGCCTTAATGAAGAGAGGGAAGAAGAACTTACGTTTATAAAAGAACAAACTTCGGCAATGAAGAGATTTTGCTCCACCTTACCTTGTTGCCTTTCCTGTAGCAACAACTTGGGGGCATTTTAGAAAAACCTCCTCCCTGCTTCATCCAATATGCAAAATCAGTTGCAGTTAATAGAGTTCAGAGGCCAAGAGGGTTACTGGGGAAAAAAAAAAGTCCAGAACATATTGTGTCACTGATTCTATTAGGTAGAATATAATCAATTAGAATTGCTAACTGAAATTAACCGTGTTGAGCTGACTTGACTGTCCAAAATAGCACTGTTCAGAAACATCTTCTACTTGCTTCAGCTATCTTATTGGTTTGGCTGTTTGAATCCTGAACTCATGGCACTGTTCTAACATCCACAGACTCGGGATAACATAAACAAGGGCTTGTGTATGGATAAATACACACACACACACACACACACATCTGTATATGCCTATATATGCATGCTCACACAATCCATACAGTTGGTGAGCTCCATAAATGAGTGCTAAACTAGCTGAAGAAATAAAAGTCCCCCATACAAAGAAGCGGCAAGGCATTAAGTCCCACTGAGAGGCAGGAGAAGTTACTGAAGCCTTTTCAGGGCAATCACTGCTGTACAAAGCTGGTTTATATTTGTTATTCTTACAGCATGAGAGCCCTGCTTTGGGGACCTGTGGGGAAGGAAATGGCTTTAACATTTACAGTGATGATTAACTAGTGTGTTATGTCTCTTGATCCATGCTCCCTAAGACGACATGAAAACATCCTGCTCCTCTTACCTATTCTGGAAATCCTCCTTCTGCTCAGCCCTGTCAGCAGCTGGGGGAACAGCCTGCAGTGGCCCACCAGGAGTCAAGCGATTCAGTTTTTCGGCTTAGTTCACATTCAGCTCTGACTGAAGCTGTTATTGTTCACTTCCAGCATGAAGTCAGCTAAGCTTGAAAATAACATTCAAGTTCAGTTCTGGTTCAAGAAAAGTTAAAAAAACCAGTTCAAACTGATTTTTGGTTCAGAGTCAGTTTAACTCACCAGTACCAGCAGTAGTCGGTAACTATTTTATCCTCTTAAATGATGAGCTTATCTTGCCTTACAATAAGGAAATTCATTCCACTTGAATGTATGCTGAGTAGGCATCGTTAGAAATATTCGGCTGCCCCAGCAGAGCAGGAAAGTTTCCTAGGAGCCTCCAAATTTCCCCCATGCTTGATTTATCTTCCATTCTTTAATCCATAATTTCACCACTCATTTCAGCTGAGTTAGAACGGGGCACAGGGTTTGCAGAAAACTTTCTAAAATCAGATGCATTACTAAGGGTCTGATTTTTTCCCCCTCCTAGCCTTTGTTAATCTTCACCATTCATGTCACAGGGTCTGTCTAGAATTATTGTCCTGCACAGTAAATATCTATTTAGAGAAACCCTTGTTTATTGCTGGTCTTGTTCTGCTGCGTTTTACAATCTGATCAGTTAGGAAACATCAAAACTTTATTATCTTTACCTGAGAATAATGTAAAACACAATAGGAGAGATCTGTTGCATACTTAAGCAGTTCTAGTTTATCACATTTTGTAGGACATCGAATCTGGCAGAATCCAAATGGTATCTCAAGGCATCATTAACTTTAGCTGCAATTAGAAAGGAAACCTGTTCTTGACTACTGAACATTTCCACATATATCAGAAATGAATCGTTAGGAGCAGCATTCATAATGAGTATTTAGAAAAATGGAATTGTCTGATGGTCAGTGCAGAGGACTAACAAAACAGAGCTGCTGAACTGATGGAAACACGTCCCCAAGCTCCTCCCGCATGCATCGTGCGGCTGAATCAATAATACAGGAAAGCTCTTTGAGATCCATTAACAAGAGAGGCTAGACAAGGTGAAAGGAAAGTGGGACCTTCTCACAGAGCTGTGACTTTACATACCTGTGCATTTACTCATATCGGAGCAAATTTTAGCAATTATACAAGAACTATGTTTGCTCCTTTCAAATCAAATAAGTTTCAGCAGATGAGCCACTGTTTTGTTTGCTTGCAGGTTTCTTCTCTTGGTGGAATAAGAAATATAGAATAGCTTCCACAGTGAAGGATTATTAGTACTATTAATAATTTCTAATTAGATTATTAGTATTTTAAGATTTCTGGGGCAAATTATTCCAGGGAATTTTAAGCACCACTCCTCAGTAGTGAAAAAAAAAAAAGTAGGAAAAATAATTCTAATTCAATGTGCATGGTTACCTGCCTGCATGTAATCACATTTTACATTGAAAGAACTTTGAAAAAGATTGTCCAAAACCTGAAAGGATTCTTCAGTAAACAATGAACTATGAATTTTCCCCTGTGTGTTAGGAGTCCAAACATGAGCAGACTCTCAAATAACATACAAACAGGCATGTCACATAATTAAAACTGTCCAGTATAAGCGCATAGCTTGTCAAGATTAATTTTCAATCTGAAAAAAATACAAGTTATAAATTTCCTACTCATCACTGAGTAAAAATTAACCTTGTAGGCTATTTGTTAAATACATTTACATTTCAAGTGTAGTTTTAAGAAAATTTTAAATCGAGTCTGGAACAATGACATAAAACACAATTGTTCTTGGTTATGCTCTGTAAGTGATATTATTGGCTTGACTCTGGCTAATTATAAAGTGATCATAAAGCATGTAATTAAATGAAGCGGTTCCAAGACAGTCCTACGCAGATCGTTGTAAACACACAGCTATGCAACAGATCTGAGCTAGCTGGAATAAAAACATAAAACATTGCTCTGGACTCCTTTGGTAATGGCTGTCAACTTTGGTCTGCTGGAGTGGTGATATGAGTTGCATTCAGTTTAGAGGCCAGCGGAGAGCCGGGCCTTTGCATCACAGAAGCACCATTGCAATTTACACTTCTGCTGGTGGCATCAGCTCAGAGCAATGAGAAATGAGGCTGAGCAGATCCCAAAGCACACTGGACCAAAACCAGAATTCTCCGCGGAACAGTATAACAGTAAAATAATAGATTTATTACCCAAGTGAAAGAGCAGACGTCGCTGCACACACCTGTGTTTCAGCCAGAACTCCTTCCTCCAGCTGAGCCTACGCAACCAAGGAAACCACTAACTCCTCCAGGTCCTTAGTTCAGATCCAGTTTAGGCTGACTGTGACTGAAATGCATCATCCCTGACAGCTGGACAGTGAGCAGGCACATCCCAAAACCGCTCTTCCTCGCTCACTTGGGACTCACGGGCAGGGAGCCCTTCCTTCTAGTGAGACAATGAAATGCCTCCAGCCTGATGGTCTGTTTTCAGTTTCCCCCCATCTCTTCCACCTCATCCCTCCTTGCCTTTCTGCAGAGCCTACTATTGCAACACCCTCTCTCCGAAAGGACTGGAGAAGTACATCCTCTCCCTCTTCTTCCCTTAAAACGGACACTGAAAAAGTCCTTACGAACCCCATCCATGTTGTTACCACACCTTAGGCAGCCTCAAGCGGCTCTGCAATGTAAGGAAGCAGACGGGAGTTTCAGGTTGGAAAGGGAAGTGGCTCCAGCAGGGCTCTGCTAGGAAAGCTGCTGATAGGGCTTCTTAGTGCTCTGGCATGCCTCCTCCCTGTCGCCATTTAATGTGTGAGCAGATGCACAGCCCTTCTCCTCTCCCCCTTTCTTATTTTTGTGTCCCTGCAGGATAAAGCTCCTTGAGAGAAGCCCTTAGCAACTAAAGTAGAAACCGGGCCGGGAGGAGATGGGCAAAATGAGGAAGAGAAGGGAAGGAAATGGGTTTGTGTGTGTTTCATCCCTGCCTTGGGTAGGAAAGAGGGACTCAAGAAGAAGTAGGAGAGGAAGTCAGCTGATGAATAGCTCCAGGCAAAAGAGCGAATACCTGGCAGGGTTGTTCCGTACAGCAGTGTACATTTTAAAATAATTTTTTAAACTAACACATTTGGATAGGGGTATCTGTCCCTAGAGCAACCAACAATGGAAAAACAAGTAACAATAATTTTCCATTCCAATGACCAGTGCTATAATGACATAATAAAGTTAGAAATTTAGTCTACTTTGAGGTGAAATGGGGAAGTCATGCAAGCTACCTGACAGCTAACAAGAAATAATTAGTCTGTTAATTCATTTACGGGGACTATTTCTCCGGTCAGACAGACATTTTTTAGTAGTGAAAATCCACCAACTCCAAAGAATTATCGCTGAACTAAGGAGAGAGCTTCAAGCTGAGCTCTCAAAAATCCTGTTAGACCAAGGGCTGGACAGCCAGCCCCTGCACACATCCTTGATGACCTGGACGATGGGCATGGACTGCAAACTCTGCTCCAAGCCAAGGAGTCAAAGGGCAAGCACATCGGCCAGCGTGAGAAAAGCCATAATGCCACTGCTTGTAACGCATCTGTTTCATGGCACAAAAGGTTAAGTTTGTCATAGAAAAACTGTTCATTCGTAAGAGGAAGAAAGCCACTGGAAAAGGAATACAAAACTTACACAGCACATGACTGGAGTGCACAGGATGGAATCCTAACTAATATTTTTGTTTTAGAAAAGCTCAATTTAACTGTTCATTCAGACACCAGTTTGATTCAGCATTGCATTATAGAATAAAAAATAAGAATGCATAGAATCTAAATATCGTCCTCTCTCTAGGACGAGAGGAAACGGCCTCAAGTTGTGCCAGGGGAGGTTTAGATTGGATATTAAGAAATATTCGTAAGCGTTGGAACAGTCTGCCCAGGGAAGGCGTTGAGTCACCATCCCTGGAGGTATGTAAAAGACGTGTAGACGTGGCACTTAGGGCCACGGTTTAGTAGTGGACTTGGCAGTGCTAGGTTAACGGTTGGACTTGATGATCATAAAGGTCTTTTCCAACCTAAATGATTGTATGATTCTATATGTTCCTATGGTCTGGGGTACAAACTGAGATTTAGATGTGCAATCAATGCATGCATGTGACCAGGGAAAATATTTTGTATCCCACATAGGCATCCCCAAACTGGTTTCCTTAACTAAAACCCCCCCCCAACTTTATTTTAGATGCAGCCCTATTTTTAATGTTTTTGCAATGGTAGCTAGTGGAGGTTCCTTTCACTGCTTCTGCATCTTTTAGATCATTATGCAGAGATGTAAAATTTTCTATTTGCATTATAGAGAGAGCATAAACAAAAAGTTTTGGAATCCATTCTGGGAATAAATTCTTTAAGGTAAGTATTGAGGACTTGTACCTACCCTGGTAGTTCTTATTACGTTATCCTATTAACTCTGTATTTTTCTTTTCCAGTTATATTTCTGCATTCAAAATTACTAAAATCTGTCTGAAAAGAAGACAATAGTAACTGAACACACTGTTGGATCTGCCCAGCAGAAGTGGAAATGCATGTTCTAATATGGCAAGTGGATTCAATTTGTGAGTATGGTTTGTTATCATTCACAGCAGAGTCAAGTCCATCTTCAGAGGAGCACAAGGAGCTCCACAGCATCCAATTCAAATGTTGTTGTGCAGCTCTCTGACACTGTGGGATTTATAAACCAATTGCTCTGGGTTTTGGTACTTTTTCTTTCTTCTGCAGAGTGCTGTACTGGGATCCAGGCAATGCATGTGTGACAGATCCATGAGGCGTCTGCCTGCAAGTGGCATGAACAGCTACAGTGCAGGCACAAGTCGTTGCATCTGTCCTACTCCTACAGGGCTTGTGTAGGTGGTTCCTAGCCCCAAAACACGCACGTAGTATCAGCAGCAAGGCCAAACGATCTGCACCACTACACCTTCCCAGGTGCTAGTGCTGCTGCACAAACCTCTGCTCACATGGTGACTTGTTTGATTATTGAATTGGGCGCACGTAAAGATTAGATCTGTGATAAGTTTTACATACAAATGCCCTATGGATACTTTTACCACTCAACTTGGGAGCCCAGTCTTCCAGTAAAGTTAACAGAGAGCTGCAGGCACCTCCAGAGGGCAATCCAGAGCATATAATTAGATGGCCACTGAGCTCTTGTTTTGGGAGTGCTGGATTTTTCTCTGAAGATGCTCATCTCTCTCTACTAACTCCATAGCAAGACTAGAGGGATGACAGTGAGTGTTCTTTCTGGGTTACATGCCCATTACAAGCCCTTACGGGCAGTACGGCAGCAAGCTGCCAGGACTCCCTGGCATGTGGGCACAGTAGCATCCTGTGCCGTAAGGTTTTTCATCATTAGCCTAGAGCCCTAGATACCTGACATTAGGCTGTGCAAACACGCCCTTTGCATCCCTGCCTCTCCTTGGTAACTCAGCTCAGCTGGAAAGAGAAATCAGCACATCTGCCATCAAAAATGCAACAATGGAGGGCAACAGGTCTTGATCAGCCCAGAGCTACATACACAGTTTAGTTTGGACATTAAGGGAATTCCTGAATTTAGAGCAAACTGTCTTACAAAGGAAAATGGAGCTCAATGGCATAGCATTATCTAAGTGCATATTTCACCTGGGCAACCAAGCTGATTATATTTTTTTGCAAAACTCTGCATGGACTTTCTGCAAATTGCAAATGGTCAACATCACATAATTTGCATTCACTTCTTCTGCATGTTCAGAAAAATCCTGAATTATTATGAAGTGCACAGTGACAACTAAAGATCAGTTGTAATAGTCTGTCCCTTTCCTACAAGTTTCCTTCAGAAGAGAGGCAAAACCAACTAAAAAATAGTTCTTGCTGTAATACAGGGACTAGAAAGACAAAACAGAAAAAACAGAGGGAGGAATGCCTATAAAAAATAAAATTCTGCTACTGTCATCGTGTGGTATATTTTCATTTCCATAGGAGAGACAGAGTCAAGCATAAGGCTAAACTTTATACTTGATCACCTTATCCAAGGTGATAAGAGCATGTTGGCTTTTGTAGTTAAGAAACACAAAAGAGTAAAACCATCTAAACACTGTCACTAGCCCCTTTGGACACCAAAGCACAAGTAACCAAGTATGGTAACTGAGACGAATGGGCTGTAGGATTTGGCTTGGACCTGGGACTGGTGCCTCCAGAATACAGTGAGAGATCTGGCTCAACCACTCTAAGCACAGAGTGAGAATGAGTTGCTTCAAGTATCACGCAAACTGGAGGCAGAGCTGAGCTTTATCGTTCTAGGGACAAGGCATGAAGAGCCACTCCTTGCTCTTCCCTTAACTCCTCCTGTCCCTTGCATTTGCGAGTATAGACGGGAAGGGAAAGTCTTTTCCCGTCTTCCAGTCTCTTCTATGTATTTGCAAAATACCCACAAATAGCTTTGCAGTGGTTATGTTCCAGGCTGTTGTCCTCTCACTGTTTTCCACACCCGTATCAAAGTGGCTTCTGTTTATTTGCAAACAGAGTACAGAACTAAAGCCCATGGAAGAGGATGGGAACTCTTTGGTTGGGATCAAATTTTTTCTTAAACATATGGTTGATGTCTCTTTGCAGATGAAAACACACTAGGTAAAAGGAATGAACTTCAGTTTCCATTTAGAGAAATGTTTTCCCTTATTCTCTCCTGTCTTTGCTTTGTTTTGGAGCTTCCTCCTTGCAAGAAAAGCTTTTACAAAGACAGTAATCAAATGGATCATTGCAAAAATTTAATGGCACAAAAATCTGTGAAATTACTCAAAATCATCTTTTAAGAATAAAACAGCTATTATCAATATAAAACTCATGGCTGGTATAGTTATTAAACCACTATTGTGGGGGAAACATCAGTTCTCTTAAAAATGTACTTGTAAAGCAGTCTAAAAATAGCAAGTGAATTCTGTATGAACCATGTTTTGTTTGTTCTTTCCCTGCATACATGCTGCAGTATTTAGTGACACACATGCTTCTATATTAGTGCAGAGCTTTTAGGTGCCAGTCTTGACTGTTACCTGAGTATAAGAAAGTCATAAGCAGCATACTCAAGGCTTAGGCCCAATTTTTAGAAGCAAATTATTGTCTAATGAACAAACTGCTCAAGCTGCAGGTGCAGAAATAGTTGCAGTGCTTTTGTGTTTCTCTGCAAAATACGTATAACCTTGGATGCATTGCATATCTAGGAGGGGTACAGGCCATCCATCACCTCTGCAGTAATGTGGCTTGTTTGTATAGAGAGGACAGGGTAAACCCAAACATCAGGCAAATGTCTCTGAGTCTCTCCTCTTGTCTTCTTCCTACTCATTTCATGCACCCAGTCACAGATCTGCAGCTAAATGCCACCCAAAATGCAGGTGCTAACCATTAAGGCATGCTTGAAGGAGCAGTGTCTTTAAAACAGAGTTCAAACCCTAAGGAAACAGCTCGGTGCAGCGGTGCCTCTCTGCGATGAGCTGCTGTAATAAGGCACCAAAGCTGCTGACATGATCGGCAGTCACACTGTACAGGCCATGTTTGGACCAGGGCTGCCGGATCCAGTGTTACAGGAAGAGTTACTTTTATATTCTTGCAGCACTTGTACTCAGAGACCATCCAGTCAAGATCACAAGACAGGAATTGTTTAGCCTTGACATCACTGGCAATTCTAAAATTGAAAAGGGTTTGTTGTTTTTCTCCCTCCCTTAGAGAATTATTCCCAATATTTTCAAGGAACTGTCATTTCCTGTAAAATAATGTTTACGGTGGCAGGCTCTCAGTCTTTCTGGTGTTTTTTTTTCACAGGGTTGTTATTTATTGTAGCTGTTCTTTGTTCTCTATTTTTTTCTGACTTTCAGCAGGGCTGCCCCATGCCTTTCAAAACTGCAGAGATTTTACAGTAGAGTGGCTTAGAGTCATTTCAATCTATTAAAATGAATGCTCAAAATGCCATCAAACCTTGGTGTCCATTTTAAAGAGATTGTAAGATGAACATCAAAGGAAGAGGATGTTCATATTATGTCCCCTTTCCATGCCCTCATCTTCCCCTCCGAAAGCACTGAGCATTAAAGCAGCTCCATGCCACGGATATGTTTGTTTAAATCAACACAGCCTGTGAAACCATGCCAGCTGCCTTTCAGTTTGCTGCTTTTCCTTAGATCTCCCATAGCCACCCCACATCCTGATCACCATTAGGTCCATACAGATGGGTAGTGTTCAAGCCACCCAAATTCACAATGAAAAAAAATTAAAAAAAGAAGATGCTGAGGACATTGGCATGACACAATAGATTCCTGCTACCAGGTGGCTTAGTCCCACCTCTACCTCATGTCTCCTGGATGAAGCTGCTGCCCAGTCATAAACGTAAGGTAGTCACACAGTATCAGAATGTAGATCTAGATCTAAATTTCCTTGAAAGAACTTATATCAGAATGCCAGGTTAATTCTGACCAGAAACCAACAGACTACATGAACGTGCTTCTGCAAATAAGGAGCTGCCTTGGCATTTTTGAATCTTCTAGGCTGCAAAAGCAGCAAGAGGAAATTATTTGACCCGTTCATGCTCCTTGTTAGTAACGCACTTTCCAATGGCTGCAGAAAACTGTAAGAATTGCTTATGGTGGCAAAACATGCAATTTGGTAATGCTGTTTGTGGCCACCAAAAGGAAATCCCATGACAACAATGACTTCGGGGAACAGGTTATGTATGGCTCAGAGGAATAAAAAAAAGGAATGAAAGACTCGAGTTCTGTGCTCGCCCCAGGAGATAAAACATTCACCAGAAGTGTATTGTGACCAGCAACCTACTGGGGCCAAGATACCAAGTGCATTGGGTCATGAGAGGTGCTGACAGCATCTCCCCAGAATGTGGAGTTAGGGGGAATATAGGCATAATATTCTGCTAAGTTTTTACTAGGAAAAGTGGAGACAGCAGGCAGGGTTCTCCCACATCCCCTCTGCTCTCTCTCACAGACACTTCCTTTGTCTGTACCAGCTGGGTTATTAGCAGAATATTGTTTTTCATTCCACTTCTCCTCCCTTTGGGCTTTCTATACTTCTGGTCACAGAGAAGAAGGTAAATAAACCTTTTTAATTATGCAGTCTGTCAGAATTTTTCCATATTCACCCAATTTATTAGATTTTTTTTTTGTACTTCAAATTTATTTTTAACCCCCTTCCCTTACACTTAGCATTTCTCATTTTGTATCTGAATGCACCAAGAGAAAAGAGCACGACCCTTTCCCTGCAGAAACCCAGAAACAATTCTTGAAAGACACATTTTACAAGAATGTAAATTTTTTCCCTTTGTGTAGAAGAAGTGATATTTCAATAGACCTGCGAAGTGGTCCAGAAGAGGAAGATATTTAGCATTAACTTCCAGCTGTGCAAAATATTGTAGTTTTCACATCAGAGAACCAAATGCTTGGGTTCCTTGTCGGATGACTTTCACAGAAGTAGAAAATACATTTTTTACTTTCCAAGCGGACTTAAAATGTCACTAAGTTTAAACAGTTGATACTCCACAGACCAAACTCTGACTACAGAGGAAAAATATAATTTGTACATTAGCTTCCAGACTAGCATTACTTTAGCTTTTTGAGCTAAGTTGAATTGGTGCTGAAATGTGTATTGCTATATGACTCTAGGAAAACAGCTATTTTAGCCTTGGGGCATTTTAAACACAGGGCGTGGTGTCAACTGACATAAATGAGTACAAAGACAGTTTCTGTGCTAAGTAAGAAATGAATTCCTTATTTGTAAGCATAATGGCTCTGATACAGGGAAGATCAAATAGTAGCTGTTTTCTAGATGTATGGGCATGCATATTTTCATACTGTACCACCCAGTTTTGGATTACTCCCTCTGTGCTCACCATTCCCTGAAGCTACCTCTTCTCCTTGGACCTAGCATCCTGCCAGAGACTCATCCCTGGCTGTTCCACCCTTACCAATGGAGACCTGGGATCCTGGCTTCCCTCTTCAGGCATATACACAAAAACCCCTGAGCTACTACACTTGTAAATTCACTTTCCTGAGCCCTTTCCCAAGAAAACAAAGCAAATAGTGGAGAGAAGTAATTATCAAATGGAGATAGCCAGAGGTTTACTGTCATCAACTCACACAGACAACCTGGCCACTGAGAGAATAACGTTTTGTGTGCTAGCGAAGTCTTGGAGAATGAGCAATATAACATATTTTCCAGCAGCATGAAAGAACAGCTTTTCTCCTTTAGAGAAGAATATGTAACCTTCTTGTAAAACCCTGAGAATATATGTATTCTGTTGAAATATATTATTTCTCCTGTATGCATTTACGTATATAGTAACAGTCTGAGAAAGTGATGACCTCTCCAGAGATTTTTCAGTTCACCTAATGAAATGAGAGCTTACTGCTGCCAGCAGTGGGTAGGCCAACTATATTACAACTGCATTCAGATTCAGACTATTTTGTGGTGCCTCCCTCTCTCTCTCCTGCCTTCCTCCATTCTCCAGGAGGGGTAGTACAGGTACAGAGCCAAGGACACTTCCCTGTTCCAGAATCTCACTTTCGAAGTCCAACTCTTAGACAGATACTGGTCCTACCTTCCTGCCAGCACTTGTGCCTGTACCCAACAAAACACTGCTTTAGGCTAAAAGCAGGAGGCAATGGAGGCTGAAAGTACCAGCCTGCCTCTCCCCACTTCCCCTGTCCCTGTGCACCACTCCTCAAAACCAGAGAGGCAAGGCAGAAACAGCTACAGGGACTGCAATTACTTTTTTGTAATGACTTATGAGTCTGCTTTGGTCTCCCTGCCCAGAGCTGCCTGGAGGAGTTGCCTCACCACGATTCTGAATCCCATTTCAGCCTGTTGTTATAAGTGGTCCCTACGTGACCCTCTCCCTGTCCTGCTCCAGCCAGGAGCAGGCAATCCCTCTGTAGTGGATGTGTGGAGCTCCATCCTCAGCCTTGGCCCTGCTGCACCTTTCAAAGCCATCGCAGAAAGGAGCTGAGACAGATGACCACAGACTGCTTGCTCTGGTGTTCAAAAGCCTGCACCTCGATAAGGAAAAGGATTGGTGAGATCAGGGACACTTTGCTCAGGTCAAAATGAACCCATTAGATACATTTCATGTATTGTTAAATTTAACAAAACATACACAAGAGATGTGCACTTGGCTCCCCTGACCAGCTGTAGAGGCCTTCATTGCACTGCTGCTGCATTACCAGCCCTAGCCAGGAGGTCTGTGCTCCCACAAGGCTGCTCCTACCCACAAGTCCTGCGGAAAATGGGGCTTGGTGGAGTGGCCGGACGGGACCAGGCAGAAGTGGTGGGGAGCCTGAGCACTCACCACATCCTTTCCCAGAAGCAGTGATACAGCAGCTATGGACTCACCTGCATGGGGGCTTTCTGGCATCGACAATAGTGGGAGAGCAGAAACCAGAGTAGCCGTGACAGCAAGGAGCAGGGCCATAGCTACCAATAAACAGGACAAATCCCCAGGTATTGCCTCAAATGTCACATGGGTGACACCAGCGATCCTAGTTCAGGGACAAGCCTGAAACCACTGACAGAGTGGCACGGCAGAAATCTCTTCAAGATGAAAAACTCACCCTTACTCTTTAAATCTCCCTGCCTTCTCCAAGGGCCCAGGTATCTGCCATAAACACCATGGGCAGGCAGCACTGCTGCCACATGAGCACATTATTAACTAGGTTATTGTAGTGCCTGTTGGAGCACAGCATAGAGAATTCACTGAATTTTAGGCTTTAGCCCCAGTCTTTTGGTGGAGGAGGAGAATGGCAGTGAATAAAAACAACTTGGAAACCAACTGGCTTGATAAGAAGAGCCTTGTAGGAGGGAGAGAGTAGCTCATGCTCAGTGCTCAATTCTCCCCTTCCGCGGAATACTTTGACTGCACAGTCCTCACTGCATGGGCTGGAACGAAAAGCCTGTGCTGTCGGGGAGCTTGAGGGCCATCCAGCTTACAGTCTGGCATTCCCAGGTTAAGAAGGCTGCAAGAGACCTTGTGCTACTTGGGTCCATTTTTAGAACAGAGGCACTGCTCCCCATCAGCATCACTGGGACGTCTTTGGATTGTCAGTAGGCAAGGAGATAAAACAGACTAACGCCTTGCTGCCGTGACACACATGAGTTTCCATGCTGTGCAAAAGTTCTTAATTTGAGGAATACCGAAAATGAATATATCAATTCCTTTGTGCTGAATCCTCATCTGAAAGCAGATTTTAAAAATAAATCAGCCACACTGGGGACTCAGCTGTCATATTTGCTATTATGTAAAAAACATATGCACATAGAAACAACTTTGAGACTGTTACTCTCCTTGTTACATATTTTATATCCTCAAGTGAACAATAAAAAACAAGTAACAGGTAAATTTTTAGAACAAAAAAAAAAAGGGAAGCTGGCCTCATGTATCTGGATCTTTTCAGAGGAAATGCTATAAATTGCACATGTGATTATGTAAGCATGCTATCAGTGCCCATTGAAAACTGAGTCCTAAAGAGAAGAATAGTTTTATTTCATGCAGTACTTTGCTGTGAATGTCTATGTTCTCCTTCTTTTTTTTTTTCTTCATTATTATCAAATTCACTACAGTTAAATCCTTAGGCAGTAAGGTGAAAGCCAGAAATGAGAAAGACAAAAGGAGGAAGACATCCTAAAGGACCAAAGTGAGCGGGTGTTAGCTGGGCAATACCCCTTCCTGGCAGCTCCAAAAACCCTAGCTCTTTGCAGCAGTGAAATTTTAGCATGAAAGATGTTCTCAAACCATAGAGATGCTGGATTAAGGAAGAAGCTGGGGAGTCCAACTGGCCTGTCAAGACTGGTGGCTAGAAAGGAGATAAAACAGAAATGGAGAGAGGCAAGAAAAGGATATTCATCTCTCCTCAGGGCTGTTCTGTGCAGTTTTTAGCCAGCACTGAATAAATAATTCTCAAAAAGAGGTCTTCTGGGCACTGCAGTGCCCAGCCAGTTCTCAGCAGTCCTTCTAGCCAAAGATTTGGCAGACACTTACCTTGGGGAATCTGTCATCTTAATGTGTGTGGAGACACCCAGGGTATGTCTGGGGAATGTATCACAGTCCTATTGCTATAGCAGTACATGATTCTGTGCACAGAATAGCTAAGTAGGGAAATCTGTCCTCACTAAGCTGCACAAGAGTATAACAAAATAACACTTAAGGCCTGTGCGATGCAGTCACTGTAACAATTTGTGATCATATTTGGTTGTTCTCACATCTTATCTTAAAAATTAGAAGCCTTCCTACATCTGCTCTTAGGACACAGACAGTCTGACATGATTGTGACTAAGGAGCTGCATGCTGGGAAAAATAAGCACTCTTTCAACAAGTTGTAACAGCCTCCAGCTATCCCAGTTACCAGACCGAATCAATATGAATTAAGGACTGCCATCCCACTTCAGGTAATGCAGAAGCACACGCTAACCACGTCCTTGCAGGATAGCTTTGGTGCTATGTTGTTGACATGTATGTCATACTTAGAGCACTCTGCATCCTGAAATTCCCCAACTCCAGCTTCTCTTTTGAACTCACAGGTTGTAACTGCAACCAACAAAAAGCTCTATTAAACATTATCCTTACCTAATTGAATATATTAGCTGTATATAGCAATTATGTTCTCCTTTTTACAGTATAGTAAAGCACTTACGGTATAATAAAATCTACCACACGGTGCTCAACAGCACAGTGTGTTGAGCAATTCAGTTTTTCGTGCCTCATGTAGGTTTGGAATTGATTTTAACTGCCTGGTGTAAATCACACAGTCCTACTGTAGAGACCCTTATTATTTCACAGGCAGGGTTGGTTTTAATCCTATATGTTCATGGGGAATAAGAGGGAAGCAGAATGAAAAGAAAATCACCGTCTGAAAATTTACTTCTGAGGAAGAGAGATTTGTTCTGAATTCAATGAAAATTTAACAAATGCTGTGCACATTAGTCAGTATAATTGTCATAAGCACAGTAGTAAAGAAAACTTTGTGCATCACCACTAAACCTCAGGCACTGCAACTGTTTAAAGAAGTAAACCTTAACAAACTATGTGAGTCTTCCAGAAAAGAGAATTTGCAGTACCGCTAGAAATTTCTTCTGCTTACACATCTGTTCTGCACTTTCTGCCTATCGGAGATAGCAATAATATCTCCGTGTATTTTGCATGTATCTTTGGATTTACAAAGCATGCGAGAGGGAAACATGCTCTCATGAAGTTTGGCCCCTGTTTGTAGATCTTCCATGCCAACGCAGTTTAGTCATTTGCCTTAGTAGTAACTTAAATAAATGGAAAACTAAACCTAAAATCAAACCAAAATATCCTGTGTTTAAAAAAACAACAATAAAAAAGCACACGAAGTTGAAAATTTATTTGGAGTTATTGCCCTAATTATTAAGTTTTCTTTATCAAATTTTGATGTCTGGAAAAATATCCAGCATTTCAGAGAGTAAAATTGAAGTGGAAATGGTCTGCACATGATTGTAAGCCACCATCCAGTTAGTACATTGATGGTGATACCATTTTTTGTCTATACTACGCAGTAGTTCCTGGGGGAATGTGAAGATTACAGGAAAGAGATTTACACCTCGTGTCTTAGAACACCTAGATCCCAAATTCAATTCCACTCAATATTGATTTGCCTTTTTGTACAAATATCAGTCCTGATACTTAACATCTGCAGGAGGAAACTAAGTCCCCTCGGCATTGCAGCATTCTGATGTATCATTACCACTTGCATGAGGAAGAAGCAGTAGATGAGCACTCAGATACCACAGAAATGAGTTCAGTGTAAGAGTCAAAAGCAACATTTAGGGTGATAGAAATAGATATCTTATGTTTGATTTAGTTATCAGACTTTATAAATTCAAAGTTATACTTAAAGGCTCAAAGCCTTTTTTATGTAAACAGAGAAACATCATTCAGTTTAAAAAAGTGAAATAATTTGCAGAGGAAACTGGGAAATCAGTTACATGTAATGAATCCCATAAATTTACCACTTCTCAAAATGCTTAATTATTGCTCTCAGCATTTTTTAATATCTTTTATTTTCATTATTGGACTATCAGCTGCACATTTATCAAGTCTGGAAAGGCTAGGTCACCATTTTTAAAACCACATTATACAAGGGAAAGTTAACCACCACATGCAAACTGGCTTTTAAAGTTCATGGTGCTGTTATAAAGGTCATGGTGATACTTAGTGAAAATTGAATCATGCAGAAGTCGATACAAAAAGACATATTGTCTTCCTTCAATAAGGAGCTTTTAATGCTGTGCCAGTTTATTTACCATCAAACTCTGCAAAGTCAGCAAGCTAATAAAGAATTTGGGATTTATGGGCCCTTTAATTCAGCATAGAAAATATAGTTAGAAAGTGACAGGCTAATAGGCCAATTATCTAAGGAATATTTTGCTTATTTGGCAGAAATTACAAGGAGATGCATAATAAAAATACCTTCAGTAACCAATTTATTCCTACATTAAAATAAACTCATTCACGACTACTGTGCTACAGAAAGTACCATTAAAATGTTCAAAGTTCTTCCCTGATGCCAAACAAAAACGCTTAACCAGGGCAATATACAATATTAATATTGTTTTATGGTCAATTTATGTCTAGACACAAGCAATAAGAAGTGGGAGGATACTACAGAAATTACAGCTTCTATACAGGAAACAGGAACAAAGCCCCAAAGGATTGTATTCGCGTTTGTCTTATTCCAGATTTAGAAACTTTTATTTTTTCCCTATTAGGTATGGGTCTAAAATATTAGCTGTTTTCTTTGCATGAACAAACTCTGGAGATGGAATAGTCTGACAGTTTTTTTATTAAAAAACACTTGAATTAATTTTTACCTTTTTTATTTAGCTAACATAACCTAATTGTACTGCACTTCACACTGGCTAACGAATGAACTCCATGAAACTAGTCACAAGTGTTCATAGATCCTGACTTAATAATACAGTGTAAAAGACCACAACCATCACATAATTTAGAAGTTTAAGTTCCGCTGAAGATTAAAGAAATGCAGGCTACTAAGTCTCTAAAGCAGTCAAAAAAGTGGTATCCCCATATTTTCTTACTCTACAGGCTTGGACATGAGACATGAAAGAAAGTTTAAGCCTTGTTTTTTCATTTTGGGGACTTTTTTTAGAGCATTTATGCATTAATAATCATAGAAAGGAATTATAGTTCCAGTATGAAAGAAAATAATAAAATCCCAATATATATATTTCACATCTAATTAATCCAATATATTATCTCCTCTGGGCATTGACTTTACTAAAAATAATATAGATAAGGAGGTAGTAACTGCACAATCGCCTTAGTAGGTCATGGGAAAAATGTTATTAGAAAACAATATTCTCAGGATTTTCTGAAATGACTAGTGACTGTGAATGCTCTAATTTGGGTCATTTATCACTATTTAGGCATAAAGGTTTTCATTGCTAGAAAATGTGCTATTCATTTTCTAAAACCAAGATTCTTCAAGATATAAGAAGCCAGACATTAGGAAATTAAGACACATGCATCACTTCTAAAGTTCTTGGCTGAAATTTTAGTTTGAGTTGGGAACTGAAAGGAAAAATCATAAACTAATTCCAGTGGCCACTGTGTAACCTTTGGACTTCCTTAGACCTCGCTTGTTCCCATGTAAAGCTCCCAGGAAACCAACATATTTTGTTCTCAGCAGATTACAGTGAATTCTTATTTAAAAGTTACTTGTTTTCCTCTAAGAACTCAAATTTTGGACCAGTTGCTGAGATACAGTGGCCAGTGCTATCCTGTCCAATTTGTGCTCCTAGGACTATTAGTATCAAGAATAGTGTTTGCTTAGTGGAAATACAAATCAAAGTAACACACAAGCTTAAAGAAAATGTTAATACTAAATTTGTCTGATTTTTACAGTGGAATTTTCCACTTACCAAAGAAAATGCCAGCAGACAGGGAACTATACAGTGTCACAGCTTTGTTTTTTCATTTGTGGTTAATGGAGAAGGTTAAAAGAATTATTCTAGTGGTTTAAACAAATGAATCAAACTATCCTTTTATTGAAAGGTAATTGTAAGTATAGTGTACAGAAAATCAGACTGCTAAAGTGATCCCACACTAAGACAGTGGTTTGATAGCTTTCTGTCCTGCTTTTATGTCTCTACAATAAAGTCATTTTTTTTATGAGGCAACTAAGCCACACTTTCACTAATCTACAAGATGCTTCATAGCTGGGACAAATAATTTATGGATCTTTATTTCTCACAGTGGCAAATCTCTTACTGTCCATAGATCACAGAATCATTTAGGTTGGAAGGAACTTGTTGAAATCACCTAGTCCAACGCCCAGGACCAGGGCCAAATCTGATATAGCTTATCAGGTCAGACGTTAATACGAGTACTACCACCCACTGCAACAGGGTGGAGAGGAACATAGGAGTTTTTTAAAAAATATAAGGCAATGATTTTATGTTTTCAGACTGAATCTGATGTGCAATGCTAACACAGTAATAGGTATTATTCAGTTGGAGACACAAAGCATAAATCAAAAGATATTTCACTATTATGGCATATAATGTATCCATGCTAAATAAAAAACTAAGTCCTCTCTCTTTGACCTTTATCACCTTCCTTGTATCCGCAGGTAACTGTGCTGATTTTAAGCATGCTTCTGCTGTCTGCCACCTGGCTCTTCAATACGCCAGCTCTCTCTCCCTCACGCAGCAATCCCATTTATCTCGTATGGCTCATAGTAGCCCGTTTCCATTTGCTGGAGTGGCAGAGAGGGTACAGCAAGGAAATATATGGGCCAGGATGTAGGCATAGAAATGAAAGTAATTTTCTTAAGAACCCATAGAAATGCAACAGAATGAGATGGAAAAATTCCTCTATTTATGCAGAACCCTCCTGCTGTTATACTAACAGCTGTCCATTGTGTCTTTCAGTACAGCTATTGTCTTTCTTTTCCCTTAGCAAAAACTTTGATTGTGGTATTCCACAAACAACTTAGGAATGTGCACTATTCATGAATACAGGTGCAATCACCAATCTTTTTTTAAATGATCCACGTAAGGCTTAAATCTTTCACAGGGGTACTAGGTGATTTCCTAGAATAACTCTCTACAGTCATCAGTGAGGGGGAATGGGAAACAGGGCCGACATACTCAGCTTCAGAACGCCAAAATTTTCAATAAACACACTTTTCAGTAAGCTCCTGTTCTGGAAAGGAACCTCTGTGTAGCACAGAAAGAGGGCAGGTGCTTTTACACTGAATGACTGAAAAAATGCATTTGTGAAGTAAAGGATCTAGGAGAGGGAAACAAAGAGACGCCTCTCACCAGTGCATTTCTGTATGCAAATATTTGATCAAGAGCTCATGGGCAAGTGCCTCTAATATAAAACAGGAGACAGAAAGAAACTTTTGAGTACAGAACTGTTCACTGAATACTATGTATACGACATGTATACTACATGAGAGCTTTTTCAGCGACTTCAGTTTGTTTTCACAAAGTAAGTTTGCAACAACAAAAGGGTGGCAGAAACAAGGACGGTGGAAGAGAAAATGCCTTACAGTAACAGCTTTAAAGGATTTAAAGATTTTCTCTCTTGGTTTCAGGCAGGCAGTTCTGCTTTTGCCCAGAGATGGGTGAAAGCAGAGCTAGGTTCTACAAGTGCCTGCCCCAGACAAGGGAGAACAGCCCCGACTTCTTGTCACTGCTCTGTGCATTGGAGGCAGGGGAACCACGGGACTGCCGCCAAACGAGAGCGGTCCTTAGCAATGCGACTACTGTCACGACTAGAAACCAGGCACTGCCTTGGCAAGTTTCCCCATGCTACTCCATCTTAAATGCCTCATATGAAAGGGGTGTTTTTTTACCAGGGAAAGACCAGCTCTGTCCGTGTGCCTAATGAACTCCCAATTCCTTCAAAGAGGCTGTTGACACAGCTGCCAATTAATGCCATTTGTGATGTACACAAATGACTACAACGTCCTTACACAGGCCAAACAGCACGTGGACTTTCACTCATTACTGTCATAGGTTAAATTTAAGCTGGAGACAGGGAACAGATGTGAAAGATTTTTCTAAATTGAGCTTTTCCATCCAGTGCTGGAAGTTATTTCCAGGGATTTTTTTGAGCGCTATAGACCCAGTTTATACTGCTGAAAAAATGATCAAGGTCACCAAAGGTCTGCGTTTCAACAGTGTCCAAGCAAAAGCCAGTCTTTCCTGAGCATCTTTGACATAACCTTTCTCCAAATCACTTGAGGTATTATTCTGCCATACAGAAGCTGAAGGAAGACCGTCAGTGTCCATGTCTCTGCACTGATCAGCCCCGAGCATGAGAGGAAGAGAATGCCACAGAGACCTCAGGAGCTTTTGTTGTTGTTATGTGAGTCAACAAGAGTCAAAGGAAAAGGAGACGGATCTTCCATCCTACAGAAATGCATGTGGAAGTGGCAGGCAGGGCTAGTTTCTCCCAGTGTTTCCACCTCAGAAGCCCCAGATGCCTCTAGGATGCTCCTGTCACCTCCCCAGCCGATCCATGAGCACAGAGCATCTACAGCCATGTTCTCAGGATGCATTTCCACTGCTGTGCCTGTGCTTCAGCCTCAAATTCCCTCCCTGTCTGGTTCAGTGTTGACCTTAATATGTGTCTGAATAGAGACGTGAATTTCTTCTTCTGTCTTCCTTTAATTTGTGAATCCTCCTATATCCATAAAGATAAATATATTATAAGATCCAGCATCTTTTACACAGAGAAAAACGAATCCCATGCTGACCAACTGCCCGGTTTCTTAATGTGTGGTATTCAGTAATTGCATGCACAGGGAGGTGATGATGGCCTGTTGTTCTTTAAAAAATGGAGGAAGGATTAATGCATATCCATCACCTCCATTCCAAGCACTTGGACAACAGATATCACTGTAAAAGAGGAGAGACCTTGACCCACTGACTTCAGAGTCAGGTGTTTACTACACCCTTCCAAAGCTGTTTGCACTTCTGAACTCTGCAGCTGTTAGTATCTCCCCATACTCATCTCACCAAGCTGCTTCCATGCACATCTGTGTCTGACAGGCTTAATTCTCCACAGTACTTGAAAAAACATACAAGATGCAGAGATACCATTAAGAGGTGTTCAGCTGGTGAGGCTGATGTTTTCTTTCTTGATCAACATCAAGTATTTTCCTGGGAAAACAACACTTTCCTGCTGTTAGATTCTAGGCACAGAAGCAGAAAAGGGAAGTAGGTGAAAACTAGTAAAAGCATACAGGAAGGTAGACTGTTTGCGCTGTTCTGTGGATCTCATTTCAGGTTCATCTGCTATATTGTATGTTCACAAGAAACCTTATGGAGTAAGACTATGAAAAAATGTCACAGAAAAGTTATCTAATAGAGAGAAACAAAGCACAATTTATACCTCTTTTGCTCTATTAAAACACATTAGGACTATTTCTGCTGTTTCCTGGCTGTTTTGAAGATGAGGCCACTCACATCAATGAATCTCTCCCTGATGCATTGATTTCATTTTACTTTGTTTCTTTTACTGGCAACCAGGTTAAAACACATATTTACACATTAATTTCTAAGATCTTTGGCTCAGGCAAACTAATCTACATCTATAGAAAAACAAACAGCCAACAAATGGATTACAGAGCAGTTGCCAAAGGTTCAGACTTGTTGCTGAATAATTTTTTCCTTTTGGTTTGGATACCAGCCCATGGTCCTGAAAATTTACACGGCAAGTATGAACAATGACCTCCACTTTGTCTCTTCTGTTGTAAGCACAACAGTGAAAACAAAAAAATAATTTTGCTCAAAATCTGCTTTCCATCTTGCTTCCAATCCATACATTGATTTTCATAAAATCACAGAATTATTTCAGTGGGGAGGGACCTCTGGTCCAAACCCCAGCCCAAAGCAAGGCCAGCCTCAAAGTTAGACCAGGTTTCCCAGGGCTGTCTCCGGTCAAGTTTTTACTGTCTCCAAGGATGGAAATTGCACAGTCTCTGTGCAGCCTGCACAGCCTGTGTTTGATGACTCTCATTATAAAAAAAAGATAATAAGTCCTAATATCTAATTGGAATTTCTGTTGTTGCGGCTTTTGTCCATTGCCTCTTTTCCTTTCACTGTGCACCTCTGAAAAGAGAATGGCTTCGTTTTCCTTCTAACCAGACATTAGGTAACTGAAGGCAGCAACAAGATCCCCCCTTGGCCTTCCCTTCCCCAGACTGGAAAAGCAGGTCTCTCGGCATCATTTCCTAACACCAAGTGCTCCAGCCCCAGCCACCCTGGTGGCCCTGTGCTGAACTCACTCCAGTGAGTTAATGGCTGTTTGCTGCTATCTATGCCTACTGCACCTTGGTACATTTCATAAATACTGTAATCTAATGTCATGAAATGGTTTTCTGTTTAAATCTCTGTGTGAGTCTGGTACTAGTAACACATGAATGATCACTGGTAGCAGCCAGGTATTTTGCAAGCAGAATCTTAGTTCACTTCTTTCCTATATATGCCAGTACACCATAGCACAGCCAGCCCAGGATGTGTCTTGAGAAGACTAGATACACATCAAGTTCTTCGGCAGTTAGTTATGTGAAGGGAGCCAGTGTATGAGAAGCCAACCCTGTAGGTTAAAGGCTAGGCAAAATTATTATCTTATTATTAAAAGATGGATTTTAACAAGCAGCTGGCCCTCATTACAACATATATCACAAAAAATGTGATGTCCCAATGAGAAATACGGCAAAACCAAAACCCAGACCTCTCAGGAACAGCAAGTAAGAAGCTAGAGCTGGTGTTGCACAGAGGAACATAGGTGCATTTTGATCCTGCAAATGCCTACCAGTTCTTGCCAGGTATGACTATTCTGTAACATCTGTCAACAAATTAAAGACCAAATTTCAAACTCTGTGTGAAACAGTTCTTCACTGGTTGTGGAATGGCCTATTAATCCACCCCATCTAAATTCTATGATTCATGTTTCCACAGATAACGCAACATATGCAATTGTGCTAATAAAATATAGACATAATTTTCTCCCATGGTCTGGCAATAATAGAGGATTATGGTTTAAACAATGGATCAGTGTTAAGGCAAATGCAACTCTCTGTTGCAGTTCGGTTCTGGTTTGCCAGCTATGGTATAGCAGGGACTAAACAGAAAGCAATTCCCGTATGTTAGGCACTTTGAGACCGGCTATTGGAGCCAAACGGTGCAGTTAACCAAGGGATAGTATGCAAAAACAAAGGCATTTTTCATAATCTCATCACTATGAATCAAGTTTTGCCCTGAGGACTACACCAAATTTTGTTTATTTGCTTTTTGGGTGTGTTTAGTAATATTTTACATTAGTGAAAGACTGAAGCCATCTATGCTGGGTTCATTTCTATCCAGCTAGGAAACACATGTTGTCTGCATTAGAAATCCAAGACTCCTAAAAAAACCCGTGTTTTCATCAAAGTGCAGGAAAATGCTGAAGATCTGTTTTCTTCAATCTTTTGCAAACAAATTCGTCTTAAAGTCATGCACTAAATTACTGTTGATGGTTAAGTTCATGTTTTAAAATCTTTTCAGACGTGTTGTTACCTGGTACAGTCTAGATAGCCTTAGTCTCTTTACTACTGCTTCTGTATAAGCTGTGAGCTTGTGGTTAGAATGTCAGCCACCATTTCTGTGCACTTATTATTTTAATGGATGCAACAAACACAGATCTTTTCTTACATCTGTGACCTGACACCGCTCCATTACTTTTACAATTCAATCAAGTGAAAAAGGGAAAAATAAACCCCATCCCAACTCCTTCAAGCTTTTTATCAATGTCAGACTGGAAATTACTTTTAGAGAATGCTGTATTTACTTCATAAATTGTAGATATATTTCATTATAAATTGCTTAGGAGAGCAAAAATTAGAGTACCATTTACATTACATTTTCACCAGTATTCATTAAGAAATAGCCAGACCTGATGTATATGTTCCTGCACACTTCACAAAAAATAATTATCTGGCATTTTTCTTTCTTTTCACTGGTTGATGGGTACTCTGACAAACAGAATTATCTCTTGTAAAAAAAGACCCCCCTTTCTCATTGATTTGCATTATTCTGAAAAAGAATCAATATATTAAAATATAAGAAGAGTAGAATTTAATTCCAAGGAATATGAAGAGATGGTATGACCCTGAGGACACTTTTCAATTATCTACCTTCTCTTAGTGGTGAAACTCCTGAAGGAGGGACTATAGTTTCCTCAAGACTATTTTGTGAATACTTACTCAGGATGACACTTCTGAAGAATTTGATTCAGGTTTCACAAGTGTCTGACTCAGAAAGAAAATAAATTTCATGGCTTGGTTGTATGTTGGCATCTGAAAGAGAACAGTAAGGTAGAAAGATAAGCTTTACTCATTTGAAACTGCCATTCATATCAGAAAAAAATATGTAAAAAGCCAAAAGACAAATTACAGAGACAACTTTCTTACTTTTTGCAGATTCTTTTACAAAATGATTTTTTTTCCATTTTCCCCCAAAAGAACAAATATTTACACCTCTAGACTTCTGAGAGGGAATTCTTCACATTATAGAAAAAGATAATTTTCTTTTTTCTATTATAATCTAAGAAGCAAAACAAATGCTGTGCTCATAAACAGTTATATGATTGTCACATTTCATAAGAATCTGTATCTATCCTTGATCTCCAGCTCAAAGTACAGCTTCCTTAGCTGATCTCTGGTCTAGCACCAATACATTGCTTACAGTCTATTTGCTCAATATTACACTGAAAATTATTTTGGAAATATGATAATATCTACTAATCTAAAACCTTAAAAAAAGAAGAAAAATTACAAAACCTGAAGTATTGTGGTAGATGTCCAGAATGTCAAAACTTCAAATAATAAAACTCGAGAGCTAAATGAGCTTTAATTACTAGGACAAGAGAGCTTTATATTATGTACACAGTGCATAAAATTCTTACTAAAACTAGCAGAATAGTTTGCAATCACATCACAAATCCTCCATATAAGATGAAAATATATACACTAAGCAGTTAGCCCTATGCCAAGAAAAAATTCATGAAACCACGTGAAATACTAGGAGTTTGACTAACTGCTTCTATAGGGTAACAATCATAAATTCTTACAGTAATGTCAAAATAACATCAACATGGAAAGGACTCAAAAGACCTCAATTTTCAAAATGAAAATTCAGTGCTACTTTTGTTTTCCAGCTTTAATGAGAAATCACTATCAAGTACCGTATGATACTGTTAAGTATCATTGAATGCTAAGGTAATAAGTTTCAAATGGAAAAATGAAAATGTACCATACATTTTACAGTGGCATTAACTCAAGGTAAGAGTTCAAACAAAAATGGTTATATGTGGATGTGTATTGACAATAGATCACTGTTAGAATTTCAATACAGACTAGATACAGATTCCAATTCAATTAAATCACAGCCATCTCTATCTCATCCATCAAAGCTCATGGTTTCTTCACAGCTGCTTCATTTCAGTGTATGAGGGAGAGAAAGGGCTATTTCAAACTATGCAGTAGTTCTGGATCCAAGATTTCCACATGTTTGGATCCAGCATTTGGGTCCTGGCCTACTTTTGCAACATGTCAGAGCAAAGCCATGAGATATTGAGTAAAAGGGGATCCTGGGATTCCAAAAAAAAGCATTTTAAACCATAATTGGAAATACTATAAATTATCCCCTCTGCATTAGACACATTATTTCAGTATGTGCCCCAGGCATGACCCACTTCCTGATCAAAACATTTTAAAAAGGGACTGGGCTACTGAATTATCTGAGGGTATTTTGGTGATTCTGTTCTCTGTGGCAGCAATGCTGAGCAAATGCTTTATTTATAACTTGTTTCTAATATTTCATCTAGAAAAAAAAAAAAAGTTTTGGCAAAATTCTCAAGAATGCATATTGTTTTTTAAATTACAGTGTTTCTGCTAATGGATCATATTTCAGTAAGTGCTTCCGACTAACTTTTTAAAATTTATTTGCTTAGGATTTATAACACACAACTTCCCTACTGGTATATACTGAGATTTTTTACTTAGTTTAAACTGGTTTTTATGCTAGAGGAATGATCTCGTGCTAAACTAAAGTGAACATGAGAAAATACCATTGCAATATGATATGACTGTAGCACTGTGACTCAGTCCAAGCCTAGCCTCTATGATGCAATTGTGATGGCAGAGCAGCTCTGGTGAAAGTCTATGAAGACCTTNAAAAACAGAGACAATCCAGGTCAGTCAGTGTTTTAAAAGTCAATTCTCGTTAAGCAGTTATCGTTAGTGTTTGATTTACACGTGGTGCTTCACTTACCTACTGACATTCTACATGCCAAACCTTCTATTTCTCACTGTCAAATGTAAAGGATCTGCTGGTATGACTGTAAAGCCATGTTCAAAGGCATAATGAAGAATTTCCTTTGGGCCTAAGCAAAGTTGTAATCCTGGCTTCTAGAACTGAAACGCCATTGCATTTAACTATCTGCATGGCACCTCCTCAGATCTAGTATCTTGCGATACACTAGATAATGAACATTCTTTAATGAATATTCTAGTATTTTCCAACTTCTGAAGTATGTGTGCAGGCTTTTCAAAAGAACGTGTTACCTACTTTCTGATTCTTTTCAAAATAATCTCCTTATGCTTTTGTGCACCCATACAAAAAAATGAAGTCTTCTTGCTCAATATTTGATTCCAAAGAAAATACACAGTTATCTCCCAGAGGGTCTTTGAAATGGTGAAAACTCAGCACAGTTTAACTGATTATTTTAATTTCCTAAATATTGCATATTTTACTGCAAATAGAAAGATATTAAATGAAATTGCACTCTGGAGTATAGTTCTTTTGGTACTTTATTGTCTACATCCGTACAGAGGAGCTAATGTAAAAATTAGAAATGTGACATAATGGAATTAAAGTGCAGTCAAGCTAGGTAATATTGGAATTTTTTCTTCAAAGTGAAAAGCAAATTTGATTAAAATTAGCATTTAACTGAAAAGTACAGGTCAGCTCCAAAAAGTGACTAAAAATGAAATTGAATTACAGTACCTCAGTGACTACTAGCAAATGCACCATGTTATAGCTAAGTCATAGATTCCAGATCAGTCAAAGGAAACAAAACCCCTGAGTGTTCTTGAGTGCATCCCACAGGTATGCATGTGTATTTTTTATGAGAAATAAAGATCCATTCCAATGGGTGCATATAAGTGTAACATCATCTCAGCAATTACAGAGTATGTTAAACAACTATGCTGACAACAGAAAACTTTTACGTGACAAGTCTCTCATCCATATCTATTTGTCTCTACAGGAATAAGAAGAAACTAAAAAGGAAACCCAGACATATTTTTATTACTAAGACTTCTTCTGAAGTTTTATTCTAAACTCATAACAAAATTTTCTATGTTGAGTGAAGTGATGTCATTGGGATGTTTTCTGACTTTCTCAAATCACCGCACAATGTTCCTTGAATTGTACTGCAAAAGCTTAGAATGTTTTGCAGATGAAAGTACCACTGCAGAATTCACATGGAAAGCAATTTCTTGCCATTTTCTGCATGGCCAATCACTAGCTGAGAATTAACAAAAAATATGTCTAATTTGTTTCAAAGCGAGTGATGGAGTTTTAGGAGTCCTGATAATTTCTTTAAACTTTTCCCTAGGCTAACACTAATTTAAAAATCTTTTTTTTTCCAGAAAGCTTATTCTTTCTTCAAAAACTATTCTTCATCAGGAAAACCTCCAAGTATCAATGAGAAAAGTATGCCTTTATTTACAATGATCAAAACCTAGCATTATTTACCTTGGAGCAATTTTAGCAGAAAAAACAAAAACATTTTCCAGGTTTTTTTCCATTAAGGAAAAACTATTCTCTGTTTCATTTTACCATCTCAAAGGCCGTGTCAACGTAAATGCACAGCCCAGAGTGAAAATGAATGGAAGGGAAAAGTAAGTCATTCTCTCTCTGAGTAACTAATTTAAATCTTGTAAGATAGTGTTGGTTCTCCCTAATAGTTAGGAAATAAAGCTCATGTTGTGACAGCCAACTATTGTGCCACAACAGCTGTGGATTTTAAAAGTATGCAAATCTATTTTAACCAGATTGAGTTTTTTGCAGAAAATGTTTGCATCTTCGTTGTGGTTGATAATGTCATGTCTCATCATCTCATACAATTACATTTAAGAGATCCAATGAAGGTGAACATTTTTTGTCACTTAAACTATATTAGCACAGATGCACAGAACTCTATGTACCTCAGTTGTAAGTGCTGTATTTTTGTTAATATCAAGCCACCTTAGTAACAAGATGTATCAATGGCTGGTTGAAAGAAACAATGAACACATTATTCATAATTTTATAACATTATGTATGCTATACTGAAGATATTTAAGCTCTTTGCATAAAACAGTGATAAAAAAAAAAGTTGACCAGCACTCCAACATGAGCAGATTTGTGGTAGCATTATTTACTTTTCAAATAGTGTGGTTTATTTATTTACATTTTAATCAATTTCACATACATGGATTAAAATCCAGAATATTTAGTTCAAGAGTACTGTCTAGTAGACCCAAAGGACCTATTCTCTAAGACAAAGACGATGATTTCATGCCACTTTGTGTCAGTACAGTATCATTCGTAGGTAATGGCATTTTCTGCATCAAACTGTACAGTAATTTCTAATTTAACATAAAAATCTCTTGTAGTGGAGCAATCACACATCTGGTGCTCTTTCACTTTCAGAACAATCATGTTAAATTCAAACACTCACTAACAGTATTGTTAATTGCATGTTATCCCAATCTTCTGTCTAGGCAGGGGTTACAGATGCTGTTAATATCTGAAGAGTTTAATAGCATAAGGTTACAGTGAATTTCTTCTATTTTTTCTAAGTTAGAAACTGTGAGCCTCAGAAGTAAGGTTGAAATTTAAATTTCCCTGAGCCCAAGGGTGACTGACCTGGCCAGCCACAGGTGTAGGACATGCAAAATCTGTTTCCAGGCTTCCCCACTGTATGACTAGACCTTCCTTTAGTTAGGGCAGCCTGGACACCATGGCACACACATGGGTATGTCCAGGCAGGCATTTAAATATGAAGGCCTTAATCCCAAACTGAATCCTACCCAGCATAGTTTATTGTGGCTTCTGATTTTGTAAAGAGACAACTGCGGACACCAGCTAGACTTACTAAAGTCAATAAATAAAAAAACACTGTTGACTTCGTAACAGTGGTGATAGATTTATCTCAGGATTTTAATCAGACCTCAGGAAGGCAATTTTTAGCTGTGGCTTTGAATGCCATCTATCTGAAGAGAGTAGCTGAATTCCTCAGTCAAGAGGCCTCTTTGCAAGGAGTTGACACAGCTCTTCAGGGTTTGGCATCCCAATGAAGTGGCAGTAGCTAATGAGCAGCCCTGAGTCTGATGTCTGACCTCCAGAGACACACTTAAGTAACTAGCATGCCTTCTGCTCAGCACAAGGCTGTTCTTTACTATCTTTAAGAGATACATAAAACTCTCTTTACTTCTTACACCAGAAGGTCGAGGGATGTAATTCTGCCTCTCTACTCCGCTCTGGTGAGACGCCACCTATAGTACTGCATCCAGCTCTGGAGTCCTTGGTATAAGAAGGACATGGACCTGTTGGAGCAGGTCCAGAGGAGGACCACAAAGATGATCAGAGGGCTGAAACACCTCTCCTATGAGGGAAGGCTGAGTTGGGGTTGCTCAGCCTGGAGAAGAGGAGGCTCCGGGGAGACCTTATTGCTGCCTTTCAATACTTAAAGGGGGCTTATAAGAAAGATGGGGACAGGCTTTTTAGTAGGGCCCGTAGCGATAGGACAAGGGGTAATGGTTTTAAACTAAAGGAGGCAAGATTCAGACTAGATATAAGGAAGAAATTTTTTATGATGAGGGTGGTGAAACACTGGAAGAGGCTGCCCAGAGAGGTGGTTGATGCCCCATCCCTGGAAACATTCCAGGTCATGTTGGACGGGTGTTATAGGTTTGTGTGGCGCGGTTTTCTTTGGTGGCAGGGGAGGGGGGCTGCAGAGATGGCTCCTTTAAGAAGCTGCTGGAAGCTTCCCTGGCGCCA
>VYZV01007291.1:30058-46252 GCA_013401275.1 Pandion haliaetus | reverse complement strand
AAGGAGGTAGAAAGCACTGGGAATGGAGCTGAGCCGGGAAGGTGGGAGGGGTGGGGGGAGGTGTTCTGATGTTTGGTTTCCCTTCCTAATATCCTTGGTTTTGATTTGATTTGTAATAAATTGATTTTGTTTCTTCCCCGAGTGGAGCCTGTCTTTTGCCCGTGACCATAAGTGGGGAGTGATCCCTCCCAGTCCTTGTCTCGACCCACGAGCCTGCCTTTGGATTTTCTCCTCATCCCAACGTGGCCAGGCGTGGGGGTGGGGGGTGAGTGAGCGGCTTCGTGGTGCTTTGTTACCGACTGAGCTGAAACCACTACAATGGGGCTCTGAGCAACCTGATCTAGTTGAAGATGTCCCTGCTCATTGCAGGTGGATTGGACTAGATGACCTTTAAAGGTCTCTTCCAACCCAAACCATTCTACGATTCTATGATTCTGTGATTCCCTGCCTACATTGGGCAGCCTGAGTTACCTTGTGTGAGCTAGATACTCACCCATAGCTAGTGTGAATCCTACTGAGCAAGGGTCACATTTGCTTCATATTGTCTATCTCCCCCCTCAAAGAAACCATCTATGTACGTGGCATTTTCTTAGTGTGTGTTACACATGGATTTCTATGAGTTTGTGACAGAGAAAATGAGACTGCAGAAGCTTGCCTGGAATTCAGTTTGGAAGATGATGAAGGAAAGGGAAAATCCCCTCTGCTTCAGTACCAAGATTACAAGCAATTTTTCCAGCAAAGAGATTCTTATTTTGTTTTGTCTCTGGATAGATGATGTTGAAATAACTCAAAACAAAAAAAATTAAGTCATATCAAGGAACTAAAATGTTTCAGCTTACGCCAATTCCATTTGAAATTACACTGAAGAGAGGAAATATCCAAAATAGCATACAAAACATTTATATCTTGTGAAAACTGCATTTTTCAGTGAAATTTTTGTTGGTTCTGTCTTTCATCTGAATGTTTCCAGCAAGCACTATTGCATATGTATAGGATCTTAGGAGAGTAGGTCTAGAAAAAAATCCTCAAGAAATCATCTTGTCTACTTCAATGTACTGGGAAAGGATCAAGTATAGATATGATCAGAATAAAAATTCTTTGCAATCATAATGAAATAGTCTTTCCATCAACTTGTTCTCATCAGTTTTTGTGTCACCTACCACTGAGACAGGTCATAGCTTGTGGAAGATGTCTTGCACACTAATTACCTGCTATGCCTGGGATCCCTACAAACTTCCTTTCTTTTTTTTCAGGGGTGGGAAAGGCAATCAGGAGGAAAGAAGGAGGGGAGAGGGATGAGTTCAAGTGCTCCCTGTTTAGAAAGATTTAAGGCAATGGTCTTACAGACATTCAGATTAATTAGATCTCAAAAATAGATAGGTAAGTGCAAATATCTTCATCCTCCTCTACACTGTACTGAAGATATTGTCCCAAAAGATATAGCAAACTGCTTCTCCTACTACATCTGTGGACACACACACAAAAAAAGGCAGTATACTGTCACAAACGAGGAGAACTTTATACTTCTTAAAGCTCTTTTTCTCCATATGCTACTTTCATATAGTCTTCCCTGGAGACATGTTAATTTTTGTCTGTAAAATAGATTGACTTCTCTTTTAATTCTCATTAGTTTTCTGTAATACAGGAAAAGAAAAGAAAATGTGTTCTTGCTGCATCATTGTTAGTTTTACTGATCTGGAAAGCATAGGTTTTCCTCTGTGGCATCCCAATGACACTAAGAATAGAAACATAGTGACAAAGTTAGGTAGTTTAATAAGCTCCTAAACCCATTTTAATTAAGGAAAGCCTACTGAGTTCAGCTTTGAAACATTTGTTAGCACATGCCATACAAAGACAAGACCCCTGTGCTTGCATCCTGATTCAAGACCTTGAGAACTTGGCACTGTGTTCAGTATACGCAGGTTCCAGTGACGAGAGGACAAGCGTTCTCTGTCCCCTGTGATATAAAAGAGACAAGATAGTATCTTGTAACTTAAAACACTTCTGAACAAGTGAGCTAGCTAAAAGCACTACGCGGTTTTAGAGTTTGACCATAATGGAGGCTAAAAATCCACACCATGTTGGGTAAACATGAGTAATCTAAACCTTTGGGAAAAATTGTTTATAAACAAAAGATTTCAAAACAGAGAAGCACTGAGAATTCATAGAGGGCTGGAGAAATGGATCATAGTAACTAAAAGATAAGAAAAAAGGGCTGCCTTCATAAATCGGAACACAAAATGTACAGAGCTGCCCAATATCCCCTAGGCATTCATTTATATCAGAATTGCTGGGCAGGTGGTGCAGTATAAAATTGATCTCTTAGATTAGCCATCAATGGATACTGCATGCCTAGACTAGCTTACATATGCAACCTGTGAAATCAATCTGTGTGAACTATTAAGATATCAAAGTTGCTCATCTGAAGGGCAAATCCAGCACTAAATGTACAATATTTTGATGCTCCATTAACTTTGAGGGTACATTATGTTTCTAAAATTAACATCTGCTACTCAGTAATCAATTAAGAATGTGAAATATATTTCTAAGAATCATCATCTTATAATAACAGAGACAATGTTGGCCCAAAACTGAAGAAAATGTACTTAAGGAGGAAAAGGGAAGAAAGGATTCTATTGAAAGACAGACGTTGGACTTACATTCATCACAGGCAGGGAAGCTAATAAAAAAAAAAAAATCTACCAGTGACTGTTAGACTAATTGGACATTTGCCTGCTCAGAGCCAAGGCTGGGGATAATGCTCAAGGGATGCAACAGTGTGAACTGCAGCATTCAAACAGCAGATACATGGGGAGCAGACCAACAAAGCTTGGGCCTGGCACTGCCTGCACACAAATAGAGCAGGACAAATGTACCTGTTGCACTGACTTCCAAAAAGCACTTGGTGTATACATGGCTGTGGACTGTAATGGGAAAGATTTACCCAGTTCCCAGCGCTGCTAAAAAACCACTGATGAAGAGGTAAAATCTTCAACACTGGTCATAAGCAACCTGTGCTACCCAGTTTCAGCAGCACAAATGGCAAACATCTACTTCCCAGCATTTTTCTGTTTTAATGGAGCAGAATAAGCAGATTATTATCTGAGTGCCAAAATTTTCAAGACGAATAGGCATCCATCAAAAACTTAATCTTTGTTCTCCGGACACAGAGGTCCTGCTCAAAATGTGTATACTGACAGTCCTGCTTTTAAACGGTGATAACACAAACCTGGAAAAGGCTGAAATGTGAAGACTTGCATAGGGAGACATTACGAAGAGCTGCCTGTGCTCAGAAAGAACTGAAGGAAATTATTGGTACAAAAACAAGTTGTTGACACAGCCAAGAGGAGGAAGCACAATTTTGACATTTCTCCTGCACAAAGCTTCATCCAGAAGTCTGGCAGCAGGCTAGAGGGAAAACTGTGCAGGAAGAGGCTGGATAGCACAAGAGTGTGGCACAAGAGGAGGGTGAAGATGCTGCACACGAGTGTGCAAGGCCATGCCAGAAGGAAAGAGCAATGTGTGATCCTGTGATCTTCAGACAAAGTCATGGAGGCACAGTCTGATACAGGGAAAGGCCTTTCTTACCAGCATGTATAAAAAATAGACACATAGCACGGCACTACCAAACTCCTTCCTAAATCTGCAGAAGGACAGCCATCCAACTGACATCACGTGGCATCAGTCCCTTAGTCCTGAAATAACTGGTATGGTCAATGGAGGTCTTGTCAAAAGATCATAGAAACAAATAGAGGGCTTTCTATTGCCTCTCCATGGGTCTTGGATCAGGTCCAGCAAGCGCAGTTTATCATATCGGTGTACATTCGTATGGACTGATGATGTCATATTCATTGTGAGCATTCATACAACTATTTAAAAAGAGGCTGAAAAAAACCCACTTAAGTTTTCCTTGGACCTCACTTTTCTCTAAAACAGCTGGGTCCCAATATTTGTGTCAGGGTCTTGCATGCACCAATGGGTCTTAATGGCCCAGACCAGCCTAACCTGGGACCTCTACCCACATACCTGCTGCCTCTTGGTCCAGGAGCCCAATTTCAGCTCGGCCCTGGGTAGCTGGTCCCTGCCTGAGCTACACCACAGGAGTGCTGGTCCAAAGCCCTGTCTCTAGCTCTGTCTCCTGCTGTTATTTACTGCACGCCCTGGATAAACCCCATCCCAGGCTCATCACCTCATCTTGTCTGATGACTGCCGACTGTCCACAGGACCTGTCACTGTCACCAACATGGCCTTGCTCCAATGCTGTGGGATTGTGCCTTGTCGGTGAGACCCCCTGCATCTGGGTCACCCTTTGCTCCTAGATCATCCTCCTTTGTGGAACAGCCTGCCCTTACCACTCTCTGGCAATTGTAATTATGCCAAAAGCACTCAAATGAAATATCTCTATGAAGGGTCAAAACCTAGAGAAAAAAAAATTCTTGTGTTGCCAATTCAAGAGGAAATGAAGTTGCACATTTAATATGCAGGCAAAAGAACTGCTGTGGCACCTCCAGATACTCCAGACTGCGTAAAAAATCAATTCAGACTGAAAGTGGGCAAATTAATACCATGGAATACAGTGGCTATATTGTATAATCTGTAAAAGTATTGAATGTCTTTCCCCACCTTTCAGCAAAGATTTAATACAGGAGTCTGTGGTGAGCTGACATAATACTGAGATTTCATTTTATTTATAAAATACACCACAGATCATTTATTAATACATGAAGGATCATAAATAATTAAAATAGGTCTGTAATTGTCAAAATCAATGCACAAAATATATTAGCTGATTTTTGCACTTACACTGTGTCTATCAGCTTACACAGTAATTTGGAAAAGTCTAATTCACAATGGATGGCCTCAGTAATGATGTTCTTCCATAAACTTATTTTATAAACTAAATTATCTGTTAGTAACATAAATCTAGAGAATCAGTCACACCCTGAGAAATTCTCTTTTGTCTTCAAAACCAACACCAAATCTTTCCAGTGTCTAGAAGTTCTTGGCTCATGGAAAATTTATCATAAAAGTCAATAGCAACAGCAGATTAAATCCAACAGAAATTTTATGTGAATGAGGACTTTGTGAAAGTCATAGATGAAAATTTTCTTGTCATCACACAGAGGAAAGGATAAGAATTTCCCTTCCCTCCTTCTTCATGACTCCTTTTTGCAAAGTTGATGCCAGAGCAAGCTATGAACAATAATCCAGAGCAAGCTATGAACAATAATCCATGAAAGATTTTTTTTTCACACAGCATGATTTGTTTTACAAAATTTAGGAATGGTGATAAGTTTCCTAGTGTGTTAATTACCAGAACATTACTTATTAACTATGTTCAGAGTTACATGCATGTCTTTGTTATACAGCATTCTTCATTAACTGTGGTCTTACAGGGATGTACACCCAAGAGATGGTGTGAGGGGGAAGGGGAGGAGGAAGAAGTAAACCTGTCCAAGTCTTCCTAAACAGCAGCCATCCAATTAATAAATTACAACCTGTGAAAGGGCATCAACCACAGCTGTGTCTTTGTACATCAGCTAGCTCCCAGGAGGCATTCTCTTAGGACTCTGGCACAATTTGGCATAGCTAGACAGCTACCAACACAGGAAGATGGATGTCTGTAAGCCCCACCGAGCCTAGAAGATTTTGGCCCTACATTAAATTTTAGCAACTCAAACAC
The DNA here is from genome assembly GCA_013401275.1 of Pandion haliaetus. Classification (NCBI taxonomy): domain Eukaryota; kingdom Metazoa; phylum Chordata; class Aves; order Accipitriformes; family Pandionidae; genus Pandion; species Pandion haliaetus. Next base: position 40,569 of record VYZV01007291.1, on the reverse strand, counting down.
AGGACAAATCCTCCACAAGAATAAATCTATGTAAATACACTGACTGCCATGGAATAGCAATGATTTAGAGTAGTTAAGATCTGAGCTATTCACTTAACAGTGTATTTTGATTTCAAAATCCATTTCACCTGTGCACCTCTGGTTGAACTATATTATGACTTAGTCATTCTTTGGAAGTAGCAACCACAACCATGTAATTTCATGTAAGTTATGACCCAATATAATTGACTGCAAAAACTTCAGTGTAAAATATCACTGTAAGAGCTTGAAAAAACAAAACAAAACAAAACAAAACCCTACTGTTAAGAACTGTCCCTTAACTATTGACACTGAGGTTATAAGGCCATTTCCAAGCAAAATCTTAAAACCACTTTTTCACAATATTAATGCAAGCCTTTTGCTGTTAGAGTGCAGGCAGCAAAATCAGAAAACACCTGGTTTTTCTCGTAGAGGATTTCTGAACTTCACTTTCTCCAAAGTCTCTCACATCTGGGATGTTTTCAATTCTTGCTAGTTTCCCTTTGAAATATCTCCAAATACAGTCTGTTCTCCCTGTTGAGATTTACCCAGTCACTACTCATCTCATGCCCCAACTGTTCTGTCTTCCAGATGTTAGCCTTGTTTCCCAGTATTAAGCTGGCTTCCCCAAATCCATTCAAACTGCTGCTGTCAAAATTATCTTTCTGCTTTATTACTTTTATCATGATGACTCTTCTGCTTCCTAATAAACCTCTCCAGCTAGTAAAACTTTTCTACCTATTTAGGGCTCTTGATGTTTGGGGTAACTGAGATACTCTTTGTGCTGGAAATAGTAATAACCCTCCAGACCTTTTTTACCAAATCAAACACAATATAAAGCATTTCTTGGGAAAAAAAAAAAAAAATCTGGTCTACATTAAAACAGTCCAGTTTAAAGAGGCTTCAATAATTTTATTTAATTTTTTCCCCTGTTACCATTCTTTAAAATGAAAATTACAATACTTCCTTGCACCTTCAGTCACAAAAAAATGTTATTTCAATAAGGAAAGCAATAGCATCCTTCACAGTACTCAAGCACTTCTTTGCAGCCACTGCAGGCCTTCTTAGAACCTTACCCACACCAGGACAAGCCTCACAGCCTCTCCTACAACCTGCCCTAGCTGACGCTACTTTGAACAGGGGGATTTGTATGGATGATCTCCAGAGGTGCCTCTCAACCTCAGCCATTCTGTGATTCTGTCAAGTCTCTGCTCCAAAGAACAGGAATAGCTAAAAAAAAAAAAAAAAGTCTGAGACATCTGCCTCCTAAAAGCCTTGTGGTGAGCATACTGTCCTGCGATATGAAAGTCCAAAGCATCTGGTTCAGGTCAGGAAAGCAGGGCAGTGCCCAGACCAAAATGTGGCTGTCCAATCCAGGGGGAGAATCTTTTTGGAGCAAGGCATCTCTATCCATGAGGCACCCCATGCTAATCCTACCCAGAGAACTTTTCAAAAAGGATGCATTTCTGTAGAAAAATACTGACTCGTCAAAACAATCTGCTACAAATATTCCAGTCAGGTGCATAGATAAACACCTCATTTCCTTCTGAAGCATGTTCTGAAGCTTGTGTCATTAATCATTATAAAGCATAGATATATTCTAGAAGTGCAAAGCAAGATAACTACAGTATAAACCTCCATACATCTACCTTACTTAAAGTGTGTTTGTGCCGTTAGCACAAGCTAGGGAGGGCATGTTATCCAGGCTTCTTAAACACAGGAATCCTTTTGTTTACGAGGCTTACCAGCTCCCAGTAAAATGGAAAGGGACAGTCTTATGCTACTATATAGCTTTTTTAAACAGAAGCTGTGTATCACACCTATAACTGAACTTTCTGATTTTCTGTAATCTTGTATTCTCCAACATAACTTGCAGTCTTCCTTCTACTTCATTTTTCTTATTTATCATGTTCTTTTCACCATTTTCTCAAGGTTATACTGAAAAGGTGTCTCTGGAATGCATTTTTATGTATTCATCAAAATTCATCCGTTAATAGAATCATAGAATCATGTAGGTTGGAAAAGATCTTTAAGATTGAGTCCAACCATTAACCTAACTGCCAAGTCCACCACTAAACCATGTCACTAAGCACCACATCTACACGTCTTTTAAATACCTCCAGGGATGGTGACTCAACCCCTTCCCTGGGCAGCCTGTTCCAATGCCTGACAAACCTTTCGGTGAAGAAATTTTTCCAAGTACTCAATCTAACCCTCCCCTGCCGCAACTTGAGGCCATTTCCTCTCGTCCTATCACCAGCCACCTGACAGAAGAGACCAGCACCCACCTCACTACAACCTCCTTTCAGGTAGTTGTAGAGAGCGATAAGGTCTCCCCTCAGCCTCCTTTCCTCCAGACCAAACAACCCCAGTTCCCTCAGCCGCTCCTCCTAAGACTTGTGCTCCAAGCTCCTCACCAGCTTCGTTGCCCTTCTCTGGACATGCTCCAGCATGCTCCTCAATGCCTTTCCTGTGGTGAGGGGCCCAAAACTGAACACAGTACTCAAGGTGCGGCCTCACCAGTGTCGAGTACAGGGGGACGATCACTTCCCTGCTCCTGCTGGCCACGCTGGTTCTGATACAGGCCAGGATGCCGTTGGCCTTTTTGGCCGCCTGGGCACACTGCTGGCTCATATTCAGCCGGCTGTCAACCAGCACCCCCAGGTCCTTTTCCGCCGGGCAGCTTTCCAGCCACTCTTCCCCAAGCCCGTAGCACTGCATGGGGTTGTTGTGACCCAAGTGCAGGACCCGGCACTTGGCCTTGTTGAACCTCATACAATTGGCCTCAGCCCATCGATCCAGCCTGTCCAGATCCCTCTGTAGAGCCTTCCTACCCTCGAGCAGATCAACACTCCTGCCCGACTTGGTGTCATCTGCAAACTTACTGAAGGTGCGCTCGATCCCCTCGTCCAGATCATTGATAAAAATATTAAACAGAACTGGCTGCAGTGATGAGCCCTGGGGAACACCACTTGTGACCAGCCACCAACTGCATTTAACTACATTCACCACAACTCTTTGTGCTCAGCCATCCAGCCAGTTTTTTATCTGACGAAGAGTACTGGTGCTCACTGTCAGGAGTTGTAGTTATTCTGGACTTTCAAGGATTCCCCCAGCACCACCGTCCTGTTACCTTTCAGGTCACCAGGTAGGAAAAAGTAATTTTGCATAGAAGGCACTATCCTGGCACTATCAGGCACAAGAGCTCTGATGTCATGCCTGATGTCTGACATTGTCTTGTTGTGACTCAAAGATTAAATGATATTTCTGAAGATAATTTAGAAATAGGCAGAATATGTCCTCATGTTATAGACCAAAAGAAGTAAGTAATTCTCTTGGACAAAAGTAAATATTTGTTCCTGTATACGTAGGTGGATATAATTCCGACTTTTTGAGTGTATAATACAAACAACATGAAAGATAGCCAGAGGTGCACCAGTCTTTTTATATTACTGCCAAAGCTTATTAGGCAAAGCTGCTCCAAAGGAGTTAATCCACAAGAATTCAAATAGAACAGATAGGAGCTGAGAGCAAGGAGCTAAAATCTTTGCGTTGCTTCACCCATTGCTGCACGTGGAAGAGCTCTGCACAGTTCCCAAGTCATAACTTTGAAGAGACACTGACACATGTTTTGCTGGAGAGGTGTAGTACAGCACCACACTCTTAATGTTGGCTTTATTAGAGGGCTTTTCTCAGAGCAGGCTTCCAGCTGAAATGCTAGAATGGAGAGATTGAATTGCTGCAGCAAACCAGACACAAAATAGTAAGCAAGCTTAGCACTAACTACTGCTTCTTTCTTTTTCACATGTCTATATATACCTAGTGCTCCATGGCTGTACCCTTTTATCCTCTTGCTCATAAATATTTCACGTTTGTTTTTTTTTTAACAGAGTAGGGTTTTTCAAAGTTGGACATAGTAGAGATAGCTGTCTATCCATGAGATGAAAAAAGGCAGCCTTTCAGGTGGTCTCCCTTCTTGCTGTGCAGGGCATTGGGGCATTCCTGATCTGAGTTATGTCAGCTGGGGAAGAATGCACACCCTGGCTGAATCCTGCCTAGGGAGGCAGGAGATTTACTTGACAATTTTCAGTTTTGTGAAATTTCACATCTAAACTTGACAGTTCAAACTCATGCTCTGTCTGTATCACCTCTTTTTTCCTGAAATATCTTGGAGACCAGCATAAATTGTATACTGAAAAAAAATATGACAATTATTTCAAATAAACCATAAATACATCAGCTGAAACAACTTTATGAAGGATTAGAGAACAAATTGCTAGAAAAGGCATTGACAACTAGAACAATAATCAGAAGGTCCATTTTCCTTGTTAAGGTGAATTATCGTAATACAAGTGTCTATTTCAGGGTGCTGCAGCTCTTGTCAGAAATTCAGATTAAAAGGTGAAATAAAAACCCAAGCATATCTAGAATCTTAAGAAGGAATCAAGCAGTGCTTGTAGTTACAAGGCACACAATTCAAGTCCTCTCTGGAAAAGAAATCAAACTTTAAAGAAGGGTCTTTATTCTATTTCATACATACTCAACACCAGGCAAACCCCTGAGGCATCAAAGTTTGCTTTTCTCTTAATGTGGTCATGATCCTTAAGAAATATTCTGCCTGCTCCTAACAGCAAATCCCAGGATGATTGTGACAGAGCAGTAGATTGGGTGAGGTATTAGATCAAAATAATCAACTTCAAACAAAATGAGTAAATAAATACTCTGCAGTTGTTTACAGGCTAAGATTTTAGAACAAATGCTATTTTAGATTTGAATTTAGAGGCCTATGACAAGTAGCCATAATTCAGAAAGGTTAAAAAATAAATTATTTTAGGGAAACAAAGGGGAAAAGCGTTCAACATTTAAAGAGGAAGAACATGCCTCTGAACACAGAGGTTAAATATGTGGGTTTTCCCTTCTCTGTGATTCAGTCAGGCAGTCACACACTGAGCCTTCTTCTATCATGATGCAGCTTCAAGGACACCACAGTGTATGCAACCACCCTACAGTACCTTTTCTGTTCTAAACCACCTCTTACAATCCATTTCTTATGTCTCATGTCTTCAATACCATGTTATTTTATATACAAACAATCATTCATAATGTATAGAAAGCAATCTATGTCACTGCTCCAAAACATTCACACCTTGCTGTGACAACATACAAACAGAGAACTGGGGAGGAAGCCGGTTAAAAAGCAGCACTGGAGAGGAATAAGTCATCAGATGCCAGTTTCCAAATACATCTCTACAATTAGTAATTTTAATTCATTTTGTTTTAGTAGGCCTTAGGAGCAGTCTGAGCTCATCTAGAGACAGAGAAGTGTTTGTACTTCTCTGAGGAGAGCACATCAAACATGGGAAAAGGCACCACAGCTACAGGAGCACTGCACTGCCCTCACCCTGTCTCACTACTCCCATTTCCCTCCATCCCACCTGCCCCAAAATCTGGGGCAGTAACAGATCCAGAAGCCACTGCCAGTGTCGAGCTCTGGTGAGTTCATGCTTTCCTCTTCAGACGAATGCAGAACAGAGTATCTTGCCCTGACAGCTTCTCAGCTCTTTCATTTTCTATATATGGAAAGCAAAACTGCAAGGAAAGACCCGAAGGACAGACATTTCAGGTGCTTATTCCCGAGTATGTTGCTCCTACACATATTTCATGCCCTCTCCATGTAATGACACACCTGTGCCAGCAGGGCAAGCTGCCCAGTTGTGTTGCAGCAGCTCCAGCATTTAATAATAATCAGCTAATGATTTTTAAAGGGTACCTAGTAGTATACATAACCAGCACTACACAAGCAGGGGTCATTAATGTCAGTACAGACCTGTTACAAAAACAACTACATGACAAAATGAATGTGGCCACATGTTCATGTGCTTAGTTCCTATGTGACCCCATTTTGCTTTCATTCTATAAATCAATGCACTATATCTGTATGGTAAACCTTTCCTCCACCAAGTTGTTAGGCAGGACTAGGCCATTAGCCCTACCCTGACCTTCAGATGCAGACCTCACATGCTTGATAATGGTCATCATGACTTCCACCTGTACAACACAGGCAGCAGATTTTAGGGAATAGATTAATCTGACCTGCTTTGGCACATACAAGCCTCACAGTACTTTAGCTTGTGCAACTGAGTTCAAAGAGCATAGCAGCATCAGCTGAGGTACAGTTGAACTGAAGGAAGATGTCCTTAATGAATTTAAAACATTATATTAATGCAATCTTGCATTATCCTGCCATGCATGTCTACATGAGTATATATCCAATCACACCTGTGGTACATCTCTTTCCTTCGGAAATGCTAATAGATGACGTTCTTGATTTTGATCTACGTGCATCCGTCTTAGACACTAAATAAACAGCAAACAGCAATCGTGACAAGGATACACTGAATATTTTGAACACAGCTTGGAGATGGCTGTATCTGTGTGCAAGCTTCTGCAGGATCTGTATTACTCATCTAACAAAGCGTGCGCTGATGACACAGGCTCCCATGTGGGAGCTTTAAGTTGTGACCATAGACAAACAAAAGAAATACCCAGAACAAAGAAGGTGGCAAGATTGAACACCAGACACTCATCCTGGGGACCTGAAGGCACCCCATGGGACCCCAAGGGGCGTCGGGGCAGGTCCTGGCAGCCAGGGCCCATCCCACCACCCCAGCCAGGAGCAGGGCAGCCAGCAGCACTGGGGCAGCCCCAGCCCCTGGGCAGTGGGCACCTCCCGGGGGACAGGCATGGGCCAAGGCCAGGCCAGGCCATGGGCCTGCAGGTAGGTCTGGCTCTGCGGGGCCTGTGGCCGGGCAGGGCAGGGCTCTGAGGAGCTGGAGAGTAGCCTTGCTGCGGTGTTGCTGGGGCAAAGGGCTGGCGGTTCTGGGGAGCTGAAATGGGGTCCTGCGCTGTGGGCAGAGTAGGGGAGCCCTGGGGGACAACCAGTGAAGCCCAATGGCAACAGGTTGGTGGAGTCAAACAGCTGGTGCTGAGGACATGATTTTGATCCTCTGCTCACTTCGGGAGTTTTATTGCAGGCTGGGTCGACTCCAGTCCTGTGGACTGAGCCCCTATGAGCAGGTGGAGAACACGATTTGTGCTCCCAGAGTACATTTGCTGATTTGCTTTCATCTAAACAGGGTCTGGTCCAAGCACTCCGAGCCTGTTTTGCAACCTAAGCACAGCCCTGATGCAGACTCAAACACTAACGAGGATGCGCCCAGTACTCTCTGCCCTCCTTATCAATTTCGTTTTGATTATTTCTAATCTTTGTGCACAGCATGCAAAATGAATAACCTCAGAGTTTCTCGTTGCCAGCAGAGGTGGCAGTCTGTGATGTAGGATTTTTAAAAACGAACATGTTTCCCCCATCCCTACATATAAAACGGAAATAAAAAAACTCTGCACAAAAATATGGAAAGAGCTACTTGTAGGAAATTCTTGAAAGGTACTGAAACCAAGGGACTTTAAAAGCTAGTCTCTATGCAAGTCGTACTGAAAGCTAAAACCTGGGACTGGTTAAATCTCTTTAGAATTCAGGCATGAAATGTCTAGTATTACAGTGCTTGCTTCATACAAGTAATGACTGCTTGGAGAGACATTACAATAATTTTGCTTCCTGAAATTTTCCCCAGTCCATTTTTTAAAACATGTTTTAAATAAGTAATACATTGTTTGTAGATGTCTACCTTTGAAATTTAGAAACTGAGGCAAATAAAAGTTAAATAAATTGTTCGGGGTCCCATGGAAATCTGTGGCAGAATTTCATTTTCAGGGGTGAATTATGCTGTGCTCATTAATAACATAAATTGTAGTGGTCCGAGTTGCCATTTAGTTTTTGCCCCTTTATAAAAGCAGGAACTTCTCCTATGTGAGTAGGGGGAATCATAGAAAAATAACTGTATTCTGGAGAAATACTCAAAATAAATCACATTCCTGCAGAGTCTATGGTGGTTCTATTAAGCCAAATCATGGGGGATGCCACTGAATAAGAGATCCCACTGACAGCATTTCTAATAGTACAAGGATCCTGATATGAAATCCTCAGTAAAAGATAGAATTCCTCATTATCAGCATCCTGGAAGAAAAGAGATATTGAAGAGAACATTAAGTGGAAGAAAACAAACAGCCTTATGCTGGGCTCAAGCAGATTTTAAAATGTAGGATTACTATTATTCGAGCATGGATAAAGGTAGTGCATATGTAACAGGTAGCTGACCAAAACCAGGTAGATGAAAGATAAAAGTTACAAATAAGTTTTGTTAGTATCTATGTGGAAATTCGTATACTTTGTTAATACATTTGAAAATAACCTAAAGAAATAATTGGTTCTCCCAAGTTCCAAGCCTGTATCTTATCTTTCTCTCACCACTATTTATCACAATGGAAGTGATGATGCATAGCCCTCATCAATATTTTTTCTAAAAATATGTGGGCTGATTGTGGAATATACATATTCCTTAGACACAGCTCCTCTTTTGAATAAATATACCCTTTATTTGTTAGAGATATGGATGCATCCTTTATTCATGTTCAGCTCTGAATAAATTCCCACTTATTCATTACCAAAGCTAGGTAAGGCAGAACAGTATGCAGAGAAAGTGCTCAGGGTGCCCTGAGCACAGTGCAAAGCACGGGATAAAAGTACAGTAGAGCTCTGCAGAGAGAGCTCTAACTCCAAAACAGACACTTTTAAAATGAAGAAATAAGTTTATTAGGACAACATGCAAGATGCTGAGGGCAGTATAATCATTCTTTGGAAAGGTTTACTTTACACGATGGGGCAGGTGGAGGCGGACGTTGGGGTTTTTCGGGATGGGTGGCATTGCAATAGGTATTGGGTGAAATTTCTTCATGGATTTGCTCAGCACAGTGCCACATGCCCTTAGTTTGGACTGATGAGGAAACCACATTGAAAGACAGCAGCAAGGAACAAAATATCTCCAGCTGCTGTGGCAAGACATGCTTCTGTGCACTGTACTTCACGTAATCCTAAACAATATAACTGGCTCCAGAAGAAAAAAGGGGGATATATGTCCATAATATATTTTAAAAATAAAAAAACCCAAAACTAAAAGCTACTAGGCCACTGCCCCTACATGAGACCAGAAGATTAGAACAGAGCCTGCCATCAGGCAAGTATGCAATTACAAGTGTCTGAGCCATGAAAGACAGACAAAATCCCAAATTCTTTACTGCTTAAAATTAATTTGAAAAGCTCATACTACTGCCTTTGCCTGTGCATCTAAAGATTTTACCAGTGTGGCAGTGTCAAGCACCATGCAAAATCCTTTTTGTCTAATAGAAGTATTTAAGGCTGACCTCAATTAATTCAAAATTAATTAGAGATGAACATCACCAAGCTGATACATAGTTAAAACTGCCACAAAACCACCATAGTCAGAAGAAAAAGAAAAATCAATTAGAGATACAAACCCTCCAGGCTTCAAGGTATCATCAACTATTAGCTGATGAGCTTAGGAAAAAACTTCCCCTACAAGCAAGTACTGCAGGTATCTGTAGCAGTTCAGCTACTGGCAGCAATAGCACACTAGATGAAATGGGCTGCTATTCTGATCCAAGAAGGCAATGCCCCTATTATACCATTACACTGAATTCAAAGGAATTAGTTAGGGTGAGATAGCTTTTGAATTTTTGACATTTCACACAGCAATCAGGTGGAGTCCATATCTCAATGCTGATGGTGACAGTGTCACAGCTAGGATTTTAAAGTAGGACAGATGGAATTTCCTTCATTTAGGGAACCCCAAAGCCTGCAAGAAACATTTGACATGCTCAAATGGTTTTTATGAATAGAACAGTGAAATTTTGCCATGTTTAGAGTAGAACTCAGCTAGTCTAAATTAGTGCATGCTTTCAGGCAGGAAGTAAAAAATAAACATATCCTATTAGAACTACCGGGGGAATTTCAGGTAGACAAAATCTAATTACACAAGATGGAATACAGCCAGTGACACCAAGTAACACGCTTACTCTTGTGAAATGTGCCCTAGGATCTTCTTTTAACAGTTAGACTTACTCTGGACCTTCCTTTTTTATTTCATCTGAAAGATGGAGAATGTGCTCATTTGTATGAAATCAGTTATAATGGATATAAGGCAAATTTACATAGGTCTTGTATAACTGGATTTAATGGCTAGAATCTGAAGTTTAGGTATGGACAGCATTAAGCCACAAAGGCACCTTTGTACAGTGTCGAAATTTTTTTGCAGAGACTGGAGACAAGTGGCAATAAAAATTAAAGTGTTGAGACTGTCTTTTAAAATACTTCACACACTTCATAAATAAAACTCTGTATTTGTAGAATATTAATAAAACTGTCCTGCTTCTGCCCCTTTGGTTTTAAGTATCCATCGTGTCCCTTTAAAGCTGTGACCTTGAAAAGCAGAAGAAGGCAGAAAGAAAAGTCACTAACAGGGTTCATATCCTGAAGAAACAAACCCAGAAAATGATTGAACTAAACGCCAATCTCACAC